>CAXKVY010015718.1:0-27047 GCA_964058915.1 Tetropium fuscum | reverse complement strand
CCACTATTTTCTATGTCAATATTTAATAATATTATAATTACTAGTATCACTATTTTCAGTCACTTTGCACTTCACCTTCACTGTCGCTATCACCATTTCCAATATTAATCACAATGGGTTCTATTGACTATCAACGGCGCCAATTAACATCCATTTAATTATTATAAAAAAACTATTTAGGTAAATTAGTCTGGTATTTATTTAGATTCTACAAAAATAGCCGACATTCTGCTTATTAATTAAAATGCAGTCAAATTCAAAAAAAATACAGTATTATTTAAACCTATGTTTTAAATAAGTTAATTACGATTTCCCTATTCATTTATTATACTAATGGCATATTTTTCTATGCGATAAATCATCTGGATAATTATTATCTATTAATTACGTTTATTCCGTCTGCTAATATTAATATCTTTATAATTAACTGCTTTCTTTGTAATAGTTAATATCCTGGCAGCAGGTTGGCATGAGCACTTGGCATTCAAAGCAACTGAGAACATGTTTCCAATAAATCATTATTCTACATACCAGATTTTATCAGATCATTATGTTTTGTTTGATAGTTAAACCTAACTTTTATAGTTAATTTGAATTATTTTTTTTATATTTTTTATATTTTCTTGGTTTCAACTTATTTTTGTTTGTTTTATTATTTATGTGGTTTTTTTGTTTAAACTTAAGTACTATAAGTTTTTATTTAACTTTTTAATTTTTTTGGAAATATTTTTAAATGCTTAATTTTAAACTTAATTTTATGGTTAATTATAGTAATCTCCAAATCTCAGTGGGCGGTTACGTCATTAATTTATAGTTAATCTACTGTAACCTCTTCTTTGCTTCTGAGGCTGACACGGCAGTCAATATTCGGTAGAGCTATGGGCCGAGGAGATATTTTTCATAGCAAATTACGCCAGGGCGCCAGCCGATAGAGTCGACAGAGAAGGAGGTACCAGACACATACAAAATCACAATCACAATAAATCACAATATGTTATCAATATTTACCTGAAGGGTATATACGAAAATATATGTCCCATGAATACTATAAATAGATATATATTATATAATGCAATGTTTACTCAAAACAATTAAAATTATCGGGGCGCGACAATACAAATTGCTTGCTGCAATGAAAAGCGGGCAAAAAAAGGAAAACAGTGCGCAGCAATAGTGTGTATTATATCAATAGGTAGGCTCAAATATGGCACTGGGCACACGAGTATATCTGGCACCAGAAATATAAAGGCTTGGTACACGGTACAAAAATCGCTATAGTATAGGCAAGACTTCGTCAGTGAATGAAAACAAACATTTAGTTTAGATGATCCCCGAAAAACAGCTGTTATTGGGTTCACAGATTTTAGAAACTGAAATATCAATACTGAACACTATGAACGTTACTTAAGTAATTTAGGCCGACAAGAGGGGGCTGCTATTGGCGACAATGGCGACGTCGCGTCGTCAGGAGAACACTAGACTCCCCTGCACTCTCAAGTGCCTTAGTTTTTGCCTCAAGTTTGACGAAAACAAAAGAAAGTAGGTATCAGCCTTTACTGAGGTGGATGAATATATAATACCACAACACAGCCTGCCACGTTCTCAGGTTTCCACGCTGAGCGGTTGGTGGCTAATCAAAACAAAAGATGCCCTCCCAGAGAGGAAGTCTTTCCAAATTTTTGCCGGCAAGGCTTCTTATATAGGAAGTTGAATAGGGATTTAGAGGCCTAAAATATTATTATCCTTGTACCGTTTATATGCTGCCAAGTGATCAAAGTTTTTAAGATTTTATATTTGTGGACTTACCCTAGATAGTAATTAGGCCTCACTAAACACAAAATTACAATGCCTGCACTCTTTCTAGTACACCGACAATCTGATCTCTTGGCCGTCAAATTCTTTCAGATGCTCGATATGCCAGCAAAAATCATCTTTTTTATCTAGCTTTTTGTGGGCTTCTTTAAATTTAATATGATAGCCACCTATGTTAGATTTTCTATAATAATAATTAAATAGTGGTCTTATGGATATTACTGATGTCCTTATTCAACACTATTGCATGCATGATTCTACCTAAAATTTTATATGCTTAAAGAGCTTTAATTTGAATGGTCGCGACATGCCAACCCGTAATTTTTCTACATTTATCTTATGACTTTATGTACAGGGTGGCCACTACAACATACACCGTTCGAGTGAGAAAGAAGTCCATTGTAATATGTGACTGTTGATATATCCGACTAACGTTGTTGTAAGCTGCTGTATGAAAAATAAAGAGAGCGAAATATAGATCAACTGATCGATTTCTTTTGACTAGTGCCGTATATAGTAGGCCGTATCCGCAGGAGTCTTGTACAGTTTCAAATCTCTGACAGAATTTGATTATCTTTCACTTGCAATCACTTTTTCTACACACATTAGTTCTTTTCATATTTGCTTTGCGAAAAGAAATCTTGGGTTTGTAGCAATTCATTACATAGAGAAATAATCAAATAGATGAATAATAAGGAAGACACACTTACCAGTTGCATATCTGGACATATATATGGAAACGAACCACTTAGAAGTTGTACAAGTTCTTTCTCCTTCATTGAGGATCTTCAGAGTGATGTACGATTTGTTTTATTGATCATTTATACTTATAATTTATAATATTAATACTTCAACACTTTCAGTGACATTTTATGGCATTAGTTTTTGACGCAACTGAAATTCATTCAGAGAACACAAACCTATTCTACTATTTATATTTGTTCTATTTGAACATATTATATATATATAAAAGCATTAGGCATACAGTTATCCAGAAGATGTTAAACTTTAAAATGCATAAAATCTTGTAGAATATATTAAACGACTACTTTTCCTAGCTATATGATAGAAAATATTGAATTACATATACAATAGAAATCTGAAGCATTTAAAGAGGGAGTGATACACAAATTGCTTGCTTAGTCAAAACTAAAATCATTAATACCAATCCAACAAATGATTAAATAACTATATGCAACACAGTTGACACAATAAATAGCCGGTTTGCTGTTAGTAGAAGTTAGTTAGTAACAATAATATAGTTTTTAAATACTGAATATTCACTTTTCAAATTGGAAAGTATATATTGAAATTGTAAAAAATATTATGCCACAAATGCGATGAATTTGAGTGTTGGAAGTGTTGGAAATACTTTGTTTTGAAATACTTACCCAGCTCTGAAAGTTAAATATTCGTTATACATGATTTTTCCATAATTAGAAGCCATAATATTTTACATCAATTTAAAAATTCGCAACAAAAAATCAAAATGACATTTCTGTAACTATGCAACTTTATTTACTATGCAACGGGAAGTTGAGATTCATTTTCATCAAATTAAACTGTGGATTCCTGGGATATAGTGTCACTTATATCAATATCATTCAATGAAACTAGACTTGATGTTGATGGACTGAAAACCATACACATATAACATACAGGCATTACATGTAATAGATAATTCTTCCTATTCTAAAATATCTTTGGTATCGTATGGTTTAGATTTGTTAAACAGTGTGCCTCTTTGGCACACTACTCTACACATACTGAATGTGCTGCTGATAATAACTTACCCAGAAAGCAAAACGGCACCCATCGGCACATATCTTGCTGAAGGCCGATGCTTGGATTTTTAGCCTATCGGTGCAGATGCCAATGTACTGGTCAAAGAACCAGCGTCAAGTTTATATTTGTCATAGTTTTTAATGTATGGTGTACATGTATGTAGTTCAATGTAAGTATGTAGTTTATTAATTCTATATCTGCAACATATTTACTTTAATAATACTTTAATATTTTTTAAAAAAATGTAAACTTACAATCATGTTTATCTTTGAAATAATTCCTAACTCTTGTTTAACATGTTGTACATAACTGCAATTCCTTCTGTGAATCTGTAATTGTAATTAAATTGTTATTTTAAATCGCAAATATTAATACAGTTACTCAACCTAGTCTCTAAACGCGTCCAAAATACGAAAACAGATCTTTCAGACTTTAATATTAGTGATGGCACGGCTTCATTTTCTATTTTTCCCAATTCTAGATAATTCTCATTTGTAAAATTCAGAGCAAATCACATTGTGTTGGGAAATTTCATCGTTGCAATTTCTTGTAATGGCTTGAAACCGCAACTCCTTCTTTCCGAGATTCTAAAAATGTTTATAAAACAAATGAATCTGTTTTATTAATGTAGACATCTATCCTGAGATAACGAATGCTGGCTATTTTCAGAGTTTCCCTGCTTTCACAAAAGGCAACTTTTAGACATTTTCGCTCTACGTATACACTTTTAATACACACCCAAACACCACGAAAGTCGTAAAATCACATAACAAATCTGTAATCCTTGATTGTGGACGTAAAATACACTAATTCATAAAAATACATAGGTTAGGTTACAAAGATAAATAGAAAAAAAGCGCGCTTTGTCAGCGGTTAGTGCAATATAAAGCGCATGTCCCCCATATATTACGTATCTATATATATATATATATATATATATATATATATATATATATATATATATATATATATATATATATATATATATATATATATATATATATATATATATATATATATATATATATATATATATATATATATATATATATATATATATATATATATATATATATATATATATATATATATATATATATATATATATATATATATATATGTATATATAATATATATAAGGAATATATAATATTATATTCCTGAAGACTAGAGACAGGAGACCATATGATATTTATATTATTATATTTATATAGAAATATATATATATATATATATATATATATATATATATATATATATATATATATATATATATATATATATATATATATATATATATATATATATATATATATATATATATATATATATATATATATAAATATATCATATGGTCTCCTGTCTCTAGTCTTCAGGAATATAATATTCAAATTGTAGGTTATGTATTATGTTTACGTTTCTCATCGGGGAACGACTAAATGTTGTATTCATCCGGACGAGTTGTTTCAACACACATTTGACTAGTGCAATAACGCCAACTTTCAAGTTTTGGAGAGTATATTAAGTATTAAGAAGGGTAAGGCTAATTTACTATTCGAAGATTTCACTCCAATTTTGTGAGAGAATGGTATACCTGCATATGAACCCTTAACGTTCATGATGCTTATACTATTTTTTGCACGATCGCAATAAATGAAAACTAACTTATATATACGTATTTAATGTTCTATATAATGCCAAATATTACGTTAAATATAAAACTGAAATCGATATTGAAAAAACATGTACTGTTCCAATTTCTGTAAGTACCTAACTGTACAAACTGCACATTTAATTTTGACATCAATAAATAGATTTAAAATACATACTTACCTATTACATGATTTACCGAACATGATTTCTAATGTATTCCAAATTTTGAACACTTAAAAACCAATTTTAATTTTAAAAAAATAAACAAAAATATTGTAAAAAATTGACATTTATGTATATACACGAAACACGTACATAATTATGTTCAATTATGAAACTCCAAAATCATGAGGAATGGAAACACTTTTATGATCCGAAAAAATACGATTGTTTTTTTATGCCATAATTTTGAAGCTACAGCATCCATTCAACAACCATTTTACAGGTAATTTCAAGAACTGCAAGATCATATACCTACATTTCAATATGCCCAAACCCTCCATATTCAAAAGGTAACGGGTTAGAAGGGTCGGGAGGGGTGGTCCGAGTATACTGTAATGCAAAATTCTAATTGTTATATCTCGGTTAATTTTTATCCTACATAAATAGAAACAAATTCAAATTTTTTTCTTAAAAAATATCTACATTCTTGTACTATGTCATATTTTAGGTCTTTTAGATCTTGTTTAGTTTTAAAGTTTAGTTAGAGTCGGAAAATAGAGTATATTTTTTTAAGAAATTCGAAAAATACGTTTTATTATTATGTATATTAAAAATACGTTTTATTATATTTTTTTATTATTTTTTTATTATATATTTTCGAAAAATACGCATTCTCCTACAAGCCTCCACGTACCAAGGAGAGTTGAAGGTCACAGCTCTATATATATATATATATATATATATATATATATATATATATATATATATATATATATATATATATATATATATATATATATATATATATATATATATATATATATATATATATATATATATATATATATATACGGAACGCAATATTCATTGAAAAGCAGAAAATGAAATATTTTTAATAAAAAACAAAACCTGCACGAAAAAGTAAAAAAATAATTACGTTATGTATTCTTACTTAGAATATAATCAATTTATCAGGCCAATAATATACAACTATTGTTATTTTCGGAGCTGGTGTCAGCCAAGGTTAACTAACGTGTTCACTTACAATTGAATAAAACTGCTTAAAGCGACACCACAATTACAAATAAACCTAAATTCAAACTTCTAGTCGAATAAAATTAGATATGTATACCTAAGCTACCTACTTCGTTATACGTTTGTAAACATTGGCTGACACCGACGTCAAAAATAACATTAGTTGTATATTATTGTCGTAATAAATTGATTATATTCTAAATAAGAATGGATAACGTATTACTTTTTACTATTTAGTACAGTAATTAGAATATATTTTTTTAAGTCGGTTTTGTTTTTTTGTTAAAAATATTTCATGATTATCAAGACTATATCAGGCTATATCGGCTATTATCAAGACTGTTCCCATATTATGTTTTGATTGTCTAGATATATTTGGTACTTGTAGCCAATTAAATCAGTTTATCATTGAGACTACTTCGTTGAAATCCCCTGAGGATAAAAAATATGACAACAAAAAATGTAGTTTAATAAGTTATACATTTTTTAAACAAATTGGATGCCGTTTCAGCAACGACAAAGATAAACTCATTGTGTATTGTTGTGATGTCGACTACTAGTTTCATTAATTATCCATCTCTATTAACGTATTTGCAGATTGGTAACGGCGCTGCCCACAAATTAATGTGAATCGTGTGAGCTAAAACTATCAGATAAGTAAGAAGAACATTAGCCCTCGAAAGTTGCTCCTACTTCCTGAGCGATTGGCTGCCATTAACATGTTCTGTTAGTATTCCATTCACGCAGCCGGGACGAAAAAATACCCATCCTTAATGCAATTAGCTACGTGCTCTTCCGTATTGACAGGTGAACTATATTCGGCGCAAAGGTGTCTGCAAGTCATCTCGTCACAGACAATAAAATAAGCGGCCCCCTCGAGGGCATCGTATGATCCCATTTCGCTTTTGTCCGAAATTACAGGCGACCGCCTATCATTTGTTATTCGCCAGGCATTCCACGGATACATAAAGAGAAAACACGCGGTAATGCAACAGAGACCTATACAATTTGCTAATCAATAATGCTAATCGAATTGGAACCGATGTCCTAGGGGAGTTTTTTGCTTTGTAAATTATACGGCTGGTAATTAGTTAGGTATTAATTTTATTACAGCGCAATTTTCGTCTGGGACATCTTGGGTAGGTCAACGGAGATTGGCACTTTCTTTACAGAAGTATGTTTGATTTTTTTCACGATGGTGGTCATGTGCATGATCGTGAATCATCACATAGTCATCACATGAGTATGTGATAATTCGGAGTCATGTAAAGACATGACTAATATTACATTTGTTTTTTTTTACATTTTAAAAACCCTGGCATTTTAGGAGCGCCACCAGAAGAACTAATTTCATAAAGCTCAAAAAATATGTATTTATCTTTTAAAATGTATCACCCTCCATCTCGAAAATGGAGAACTTACACTCTACACATGTTACATGAACCTTAAAATGAGGTCCTATCGATATGTGAAATCATGATAATAAAAAGGGGAACACCCTTTATACTTACGATGTCTTAGTGTTTGGTAATTATGGTCTGCTACAGCTCACAGGTTGGATTTTTGATCTCTGCGTTGTTCTTTATCATGTATTTGGCTCATTTCATACGTCTGACCAACAACGTAACGCCGGTTACGCACACGGCGGATTTTTCCACCGCTGACAATTTACCGTCGGCACCGTTCCGGTATTAGCCCACTGAAGTAAATTGGAGCTTACACATTAAACGGAAAAATAAAGGCGTGTATAAATACAAACACAAATAAATACAAGACCGTGTATAGATACACGGTCTGGTAATGACAATTTTCCGGATCTTCCAAGAATGTTCCATAATATCCCAGGGCTCCTTTAAGATGTTCACTTATTTATGTTAAAAACAGATAAAATGAACTAGTATCTTAAATTGCAGGATCAAAATAACGAGCAATTTTCCCTGTTTTTCCGCTTTTCACGTTAATTTTTCGGAAATTGGATTCGTTATCAGCGACCCAGAAAAAACTATAGCAACCCATTTTTGGGCCAAAATATGTATAAATTAGAAATAAAAAAATAATATGCCATCTGAGCCGGCCAAAAACGGGTGGTTAAAAAAAGGATACTGAATGACTGGCTAAGTTGGCTGAATGATTCTGAGGGTATAACTAACATATTACCATAAAAGAATATTTGGTCCTACAGCCGTCAAATAAAAACAATAAAATAAATATACCTATATTCCACAATAAAGCAAAAGATTCCCAACAAAAAATAAAAACAATATAACAAACAAAATAAAACACCTATATTACCAAATAGGGAAAAAGATTATCAACAAAAAAAATATATATACCTACCTTAATACCTCATACCTTAATACCTTAATACTTATCTTATAAACGTGTAATTAATTCCACTATTTTCAGTCATTATTTAATAATATTATAATCACTAATATCACTATTTTCAGTCAATTTCCACTTCTTCTTCACTGTCGCTATCACCATTTCCAACATTAATCACAATGGGATCTGTCCCGATCAACCGTCAAATCCACATTCTAATTATCTGTTCCTCTTTGTTTTCCATTGCTCCTCTCGAAAGGAATGCCCTTTTCTGTTAACCATTCTTGAATTCTTCTCTTTCTCCATGATTGTTGGGGTGTTTGTTCATATTTTCGGCTATTATAAGGCGCATTATCCATAACCACGACACCCCCTGACTTCAAATGTTTAAGTACGCCGGCAAACCATTTCTCGTATACTTCGGAATTAATTTCCTTGTCTCCGGTCTCCGGTCTTTATCAATTCTCCATTACCCAAAAATCCACTATCGCGTCCAATATGCGTTATGATGGCTTCTCCAGACGGCATTTTTAAACCAGTTGTCCAGCCGTTAATCGCAGCTTGCCGTGAATTTTTCACGTTTCCCTCCTACCAGACTCTCTTCACAAAATGTATTGTCGTATATATATATATATATATATATATATATATATATATATATATATATATATATATATATATATATATATATATATATATATATATATATATATATATATATATATATATATATATATATTAGCTTTGAAATTCTTTGCTATTCATATTTATTTTGTGAAAAGTAATCTTGGGTTTGTAGCATTTCATTACATAGAAATAAGCAACTAGACGAATAAGAAAGAAAACACACTTACCAGTACTATATCTGGACACACATACGGAAATGCATAGTGATTCATTTCCGTATGTGTGTCCAGATATAGTACTGGTAAGTGTGTTTTCTTTCTTATTCGTCTAGTTGCTTATTTCTATGTAATGAAATGCTACAAACCCAAGATTACTTTTCACAAAATATATATATATATATATATATATATATATATATATATATATATATATATATATATATATATATATATATATATATATATATATATATATATATATATATATATATATATATATATATATATATATATATATATATATATATATATATATATATGTATTGTCACAAATCATAATGGATAAAATAAGTTTTTAATTGAAACGTATTTTTGATTTCGACCTTGATGGAGACATTGGAGGTTAACAATCTTACCTAGTTAGCCATTTATTGTTATTCCCAAATAAAATAGATGTGCTATGAGATAACTGCAGGTAAAACTTGCCTTCAAAAAGGGCGTTCAACCTTTGGATGTTTAACTACCTCTGGACTGAAAAACATAATTGTTTGGAAACAGGTTTGTAAATACTGTAAAACAAAAGAAAAATAGGTAGTGTTACTCTCTTAGTGTACAAAATAAAAAATGCCTCATATGTAGTCGATGTGTTTATATTAACTGAAATCAATAAATAAATAACTGGTGCCATTAATACTTAATATGTTTTTAAACTAAATAGCACAAAATATATGATTAGGCATATGGCATATGATAACATAATTATGATGACGTAGAGCTTGTTGGAGTGAGATTCTGGTTCAGCACCCTTGAAATATAAGTTACTAAACAATACATCCCCATTTTCTGTAATGTCGTATGTGCTATATATCATCATATGACTAGACAATATATATAATAACTGTTTTTAGCTACCTGTTCCATTTGGCAACTATAATTAATATTTTGTTGCAGGATCAAGTATGCTCTGGATGGCCATTCTGGGCACCATATTGGTATGGTCTGCAGCCCCGGGTGCAGCTATCAATTCTTCACACAGAGGACAAGGTATATTACTATATATATAAAATATATTGTTCTATACAATACGCGGAAATAATATAATTTCACGCACATGGGCGTACGTTCCAAAATACAGTTATAATGTAGGAACCATTTTCTGCAAATCCTTAATAAATGTAGTCCGGGTGCTTATCAGTAATTTCAAGATCTTAAGTTTACTACCCGTATTATACGAATTTTATATTTGACCTTTTTGCTAAACCCTTGTGATCTGGGCCTTCAAACTATGGGCCGAGCCCATAATCAGCCCATAACTCTCATAATCTGTTTACTGTGACGAATGTAATCTGTATATAATTTATGGCCGGGTTTGGGGGGTTTTTAAGTAGGGTAAAACGTAAAGTCGGGGTTTACGTACGGGTTAAACGTATTTATAATTATTTATTTTTATGGAAATATGTGATTTAGTTCATTGTATAAACTATTAAGCTTGTTAAGGAAACGACGAATGTGGGTTCACCTTATTAATGTAAAGATACTGCATTATAACAAATGTCACCTCATGTACCTACCAGTATGGCAGGATACGTAATCCCGTATTCTACTTCATGCTAGAAGCAAATAGTTTTTCTGTTTTGTTTTGTCGTCCCTCTTGAACATGACGCAAGTTGATGGATACCTACAAATCGTGGAATTCCCCATAATCATAATTACGCTAGTAATGGAGTTTTTTTCAACTCTCAGTCCATAAAATTGATCTTAAAGGACTCAAAATTACGGAAGAAAAAAACAAAAAAAAAACAAAATAGTTGTTAAGAGATGATGCAGTGAAATGGGTGCAAATAGGACAAACTGTAAATTGGGCGCCGGCGCCGGGAGCAAAATATTAAATTTACTTGAACCGCACAGAAATGGGCATTCCTATACAACTGCAACAACATAGTAGCACGAGATGAATCATATTATTCCCCTTCTCTTTTATACCTACTCTAACATGAATTGAAGTTCATAAAAATAACTTTTTAAGATCAAGGAGAAAAGGTAAAATTGTAATTTTTTTAGTTAAATAAATTTTAATACGAAGATATTAATATGAAAATAAACAGAAAATAGGAAACACTGCGTGTAACTGATTGTTATTTTCCCACAACATACTTTTCAGCGTCCGCTATCTATCGCAAGCAACTTGTTAACTCATCTCGTATCCATCAAAGACAACATCTAAGTTTCACAATTCTAGTTTTTTTAAATTTATCTGGTTTTTACTGCAGCGTTTATGATACTAACATTTCCATTAATGACGACGTACAACGTGCTAGCCTGGTTTGAGAAATCGTATTAGCTTCACCGTATTCTACATTTACTTTAAAACCGCGATGTATTTACATAAGTTATCCATAAAATGATATTAACCTTGCATAATATATTCTATCTGCAATCACACATCCAGTGCTGTAAGTTAAAACCCTTTTATAAGTTCTAGAATAAAACAATTAATTACCTACTTAATAGATATGTACATCATCAGTAATTAACTATTAAAATAAATTAACGATAATAACATAAAATTAAGGCACTAAACATAACGCATCGCCGCTCAACGGCGTTGAACGCAACGAAAAAATGCTTCGAAAAAATGTCTGCCTTAAGGACGTCTGACGCCGTATGTGACATTTATTTGACAGTAAATTACCAGCTGTAATGGTAAACATAACCCGAAATGCTTGATGGTGGTCCCAAGCGTTTTCACCAATTCCAATTCACCAGGCCACTTGTTAAAGAGAAAAAATAAAACAGAATATAGAAATTTCTAAGTACCATATGTATTGACTTATGAATTGTTGATATTATAACACTAATTATGTCCATAAATAACTAAGTATATAGTACTATAAATAAACTATAATTCAAAGTTATAATGAAATTAGAAATACATTAGCAGAGATATCTCGCTCAAATATTGTACAAGACAATTTATTTTCGAACAATATTATCAAAACTATTATCAAAACATTATAAAAACTTATTACAAACCCAATGTGATATATATCAAAACATAGTTTATGTACCAACCTTGAATTCAGTACTAGACATAAAATGAGATATGTGAAATTAATAGAAATATTACCGCGTGAATATTATATTCCAATATTATTAATAGATCCAGGTTATGTAAAATTTTCAAAAGTCAATAAACGTCATATTGCAAAGGTGACGGCATGATTTTAATAATAATAATGTATCATACCTGAAACAGACATTGATTAAATTATATATAAAATAGAAGGATAGAAGATAGTTAATAAGAAAGAAGATTGTAAACTTTAAATATAAGAAGCTATAGTAAATCTGTGAGGTGCTACGCAAATAAAATCAATAAATGGAGTGAGAAATGATGCATGGCATAGATCTTATATATGATAAAAACAAATCGAGACTGAAAAACAAATGAAGAAAGAAAACAAATGGAAAAAGAGAAAAACTTGGTTACGGATTCTGAAAAAGGAATCTGAGAAGATGAGTAAAATTTTGGTCTCTGTTGAAAGTAGGAGAATTTTCCTGTCTATTCATTAACGTCAGAAATGTCAATTTTTAATATCGGTAAAGTTAGATATAGGACGGAGATCATAGAACATATTTCTATAAACCAGAATCAAAGAAACATTATTACTTGTATTAGTAGAACTATTTTCTGTGGTATAAATACACAAAATTCTATAATTTTCTTATAAGTTCACAAAGTAATCATTTATATTGACTTTCAAGGATTATTCTATTAGTTATTTATCAGATTAAAAAATTGTTACATTGATATATACGTCGGCGCTACCGACAATAAGTTGTCCACGGTAATTGTACCTCGACGTCAACAGCTTTGCCGTCACAACAGACTTTGAGTTACGATAATGTTGTTATATAAATATGCGTATTGCCTAACGAATGTATGTTCAGGATTAGGGAGATTTCCTTATATGGACATGGGAACACGCTTCGGCGCACAGTGTGATATTTTAGCAATCTAGGTGGAAATAATTAATTTTTTTAATAACGCAAATAGTTAAAAACACATTATATTCTAATAGAAGAATATCTGTCATACATCCCTACATAATTAGTTTTTCCACAATTGGCCTAGGGGCCTTAAAAGCGGACGTCATATTATTTTTTTTACCTGAGGGTATACACGGTATTATCGCTTCCGTATTAGTTGTTTAAGGTAATTCAATAAGATAACTATACCCTCTTGTGTATTAATATTTGTGTGTTGTTACTGTGATCTGCTATTTATCAAGGTATGTTAAGGCGTTTTAGTTTTCTTGTATATAATTTCATAAGTGTGTAAATGTTTTTTTAAATAGGAAGTAAAGTAACGTGTAAAGAAATCTGTAGTAGCAAATTAGAATTGTATTTTAACATTATACTGTATTATACCGTAATAACCTTATATATTGTTGAAAGCTAGTCCCTTGTGTTATACAAAACATAAAAGACATTGTGCGCAAAACTGCGGTTTCTTACATTTTATACTCATTTTCAGAATGTTTCCGCAAATTCCTCGTAAGTCTATTTTTGATTTATGGGTTGTTAATTCCAAATCGATCACAACTGACGCTGCAATAGCATATATATTACAAGAATTTGCCGCCTTCTCATAGAGCAAATAGAGCAAAGATGGGCTAAAGCAGAAAGACATCGAGAACGATTTTTGACTGAAAATGCTCTGTGGCTCCAAGGAGATTTTACTCTTCCAGATAGTATCATCCAGGCTTTACCGGAAACATCGCAAGGCAGTTCAAGTAGTAGGCCTGGCCTACCAGGCCCCCTACTCAGGTACAAAAAACAAAAACTCCAAGGTCGTCTAGAATAAACTTCAAAAAGAATTATTCATGGCCACTGAAATTAAACTTCGGGAGGCAGGAAAAAGAGACTCTGCTGCAATATTTAAAGAAATGTCTTCTAGTTCTCCTCAGAGAGGAACTACAATCAAAAAGGTTCGAAAGTCTTGTATTCAAAAGACAGCTTCGCTCTCTGCAAATCAAGCACTCGCTCTAATTGTTGAAGCTAAACTACACATCAGTATAACATAATACGTCAACAAATTGTGCCTATATATAAAACGTTGTATTCACCATATTACAAGGTAAAAGAGGCTAAGCACTTATGTTATCCTTCTGGAATCATGATCATGGAAACTGCAGCAGAAATTCAACTTCACTCATTGACCATACTGTGATGCGCTTATGTCAAGTTTTAGAAGAAGTCTTTGAGACTTTACATCTATTGGCAAATAACAACATAAATATAATTATCAAATGGGGCTGTGATGGGGCAGAACAATCAAAATACAGACAAACTTTTTGTGAAGAGAACCAGACTGATCAAAGTTTGTTTAGTCCTTATATGGTACCTTCACAAATATACGCTAATATTAACAACGGTAAACAAATCATTTGGCAAAATTTTGCTCCATCTATCAGTAAGATACTGTCGCCCGATAAAATTTATTTTTGCCAAGGAGTCAGCTGAGGTAATAACGAGGGAGTTAAGGGAGTTGAGGATCAAATTGAAACATTCTCACCTACGAAGATAATTGTTAATGACGTGGAAGTATTTATGAAACCTACATCTTTTGTATCGTAGATGGTAAACTGTGTAACGCTGTAACATCATGTATATTTTTTAGTATGCTAGAAATAATATTTTTTAGTATGCTATCATCTACCTCTAACTAAACTAACGAAATATATGTTTAATAGTAATTTAGGTTAATTATTTTTAAATGGGGTAATTATTATTAATTCATTATCCATAATATGTAGTTTTCCTTTTCCATGTTGTCACATATACTGGAAAATGATATACTCAGTCGCTTATTTATTAGTATTAAGCCTGCAAAAGTAACAAAAGTTTGTGTACTTTTCGTGCAATAATTAATTCCACCTAGATTGCTAAAATATCACACTGTGCGGCGGGTGGAACGCAGCGGATAGTTAGGGAAGAAAGGCATTCAGAATTGACTGATTAAAAGCGAAAGTTGGAAATCGTGCCGGCTAGCAGTGGCGGACCATCAGTTCCTTTGTTACTTGCATAATTAATTAGTGTTGTCTTGTGTACTATCAATTTGTATAAACTCTTTATTGTGGCTGTTAATAAAGCCTGTATTTGTTAACTCTGCAAAGCCAGTGTCGTACTCGTAGCCAATGGGGTATTATTAAAATGTCCAAGCGGTCTAACCCTAAGAGAGCCCCTACGCCTCCGATAGCAGAAGTTGGATAAGGACTGCAAGGAGGACATTCAGATAGTGAGGAATGCCTTTCCGAAAAATACAAATGAAAACCAAGCGTCGGAGTGTATCAAGAATTTGGAGAGATGGATGTTGTTAGCGATGACGAGTCCACCAACGCTGCCTGATTCGACATTTGCAATGCAATCCGTTTGATCCAACCTCAAACTTTGGAGATACAGAAGTGCTAACGAAATGTTATATTCAATGAAGACCATTCTTAGTCTTTTGGAAAACCGAGAAAGTGAGGAATCCTTTGCGGTGCTTATTGCCTGATAGTTTGGCTCAACCCACAATGAGTTCGTGAGACGAAGGTACAAAGTTGATCGCCCAACAAATGTGGACGAAGTGGACACCGTGCGTAGAATTGCAGGAAGTCTCCACCTAGGACATCATGAGCAAGGTGAGATGAAGGATCAAGAATTGTCACCTGTTGTAGCTGTGGCAAGCCTGGCCATGTTTCACCAGACTGCCCAAATGATAGTCGAAAAACAAGGCCTGGAGAGAAGCGAGTGAATATTTGCGAACTGGTAGCCTTGCCAATTGGACAGCTGAAGCTCAAATCTGGTGAGACATTTCCTTTTTTGTTTGACACGGGTTCAGATTGTTCTCTGTTAAAAGAAAATATTGCTGCCCATGTTTGTCGAGTGACAGATATGTTGCCGACCATATTTGTCGATCCTGTCGAGTAACATCCCGTTACTATCAGACGAGGTGCGATGTGTTGCCGCCCATGTTTGTCGATCCTGTCGAGTGACAGATGTGTTGCTGCCTATGTTTGTCGATCCTGTCGAGTGACAGATGTGTTGTCGCTAATGTTTGTCGATCCTGTCGGGTAACAGATGTGTTGCCGCCTATGTTTGTCGATCCTGTCGAGTGACAGATGTGTTGCCGCCTATGTTTGTCGATCCTGTCGAGTGACAACCCGTTACTGTCAGATGAGGCACGAAGTATTGCCTTCTTGTATGTCGGACTCGGCGAGAGGCGATCCTCCCCGGATGAGGCCTGTAGAGCCGCCTGGATGTAAACAAGTAAATTTGGCGATTTAGCCAGACATGGTGATCTGATTAATGTTATTGTCAGGATGAACGAGCGATATTGATAGAAACGTCATTTTTATTTTCGTTTCAGGTGTTCACCATTAGGATTAGTGCCCGAGGACGTTGTCAGAATGGCCGTGTCGGCGCCACCGACAATAAGTTGTCCACGCCAATGGTACCTCGAGGTCAACACTAACAGCTTTGCGGTCACAGCAGACTTTGTCTACTTTAGTATGAATTACGATAATGTTGTTAATATAAGCATTCGTACTGCCTAACGAATGTCCGTTTAGGATAAGGGAGATTTCCTTATATGGACATGGGAATACGCTTAGCCGGGTGGAACGCAGCGGCTAGTTCGGGAAGAGAGGAATTCAGAATTGACTGATTGAAAGTGAAAGTTGGAAATCGTGCAGGCTAGCGGTGGCGGACCATCAGTTCCTTTGATACTTGCATAATTAATTAATGTTGTTCTATGCAAAACCAGTGTTGTACTCGTAGCCAATGGCGTCTCATTAAAATGTCCAAGCGGTCTAACCCTAAGAGAGCCCCTAGGTCTTCGCCATGCCGACATGTCTACTCTGCCAGGTCTCTAGTAACGTTTAGGTATCAGATTTTTATACGTGAAATTTAATGAGCATAGTCTTATTATATCATATATAATTATCATTTTAATTTTATAATTATATCATGTATCATTTTAGTCATAAATCATATCAATATCGTCAGAGATGTCATCTATGATGTTTTCTGATCCTCAACGAGTATGGACTTATCTTTTGAAATAATGTCATACCCCTCTTCATCTACTTCACATTTGCACATTTCTGTGCCGTAAATGTACAAGGCCTAGCACGCCATGTTCACGTGACAACGTCGTCTGGGGTTATATGGGGTTCTGGAAACACTTCCAAGTACCTACCTGTTAACTAATCGCATCAAGTTAGGAAAACAAAAATCTGCTGCTCATCCTGGCTTTCATGACAGACACAACTGCTAGTTTTTCAAACAAAGGGACAGTAGCCGAAGAAAGCTGGGAGATATTCTGTCATGTGCCGAATAATGTATTGTTAGTACTTGAAAATCTTGGTGAAGCTGAAGAAATAAGTGGGGATATTATTTTAGGAGTAGAAAAATTTCTTTGCCAGTTGTATTTACCACAGATTATGCTTGATGATATAGGTAATATTCGTTGGACTTTATTTAGAATAAGAAAGTAGAAGGGGAAAATTAAAATTTACCCCCAACTAAAGGAATACAAGAACTCGCGATTCTTCGAGGACACTATCAAGCCATGGAATGGCATAGAGACAGAGAACCCCACCCTATGCTTCCAGAGCCAAACAATTAGAGATGGATAATGGACGCAGATGCCAGGGATTCGCCAATTAGGTGTTCTACTACCTTGTGCTTCAACTAGCCTTCTAGAACTGACGAACTGTTCATATGAGCAATGAAAATTTAGTCCACCATGCAAATGCATGGTAAGTAACATTTACTGCACAGAAATGTGCAAATATGAAGCAGATGAAGAAAGGTGTTAAAATACTACAAAAGAAAACTACATACTGGGTGATGATTCAGAAGACATCATAGATGACATCTCTGACGATATTAATATGATTATTTATGACTAAAATATTATCCATAATATAGCAATAATAATAATAAAATAATTTAATACATATGTATTCGTAGGAAAATGTATTTAACCAAAAAAAAAATTACAATTTTACCTTTTCTCCTTGACGTTAAAGAGAAGTTAGTTTTACTTACTTCAATCAATGTTAGAGTATAACAGAGGAGGGGAATAATATGATTCACCTCGTGCTACAATTGTTGTAGTTGTATAGGCTCCTTCTTGTGCGGTTCAAGTAAATTTAATATTTTGCCCCCGTCGCCCCATTTTTTTGTTTGCCCTATTAGCCGCTATTTCACTCCATCCTCTCTAACAACTATTTTGTGTATTTTCCGTTTTTATTTCATAATTTTGAGACCTTTGAGGCCCATTTTATGGGCTAGGGATTGAAAGAAAGCTCCATTACTATCTTAATTATGATTATCGGGCATTCCACGAATTGGTCACAATTTGTAGATGTCTATCAACTTGTTTCATGATCCAGGGGGAACGCAAAACAAAATAAAACAAAACTATATACTTGTAGCATTAAGTAACATAAGGATTACTTGTTTTTAACATTACGCTGCCGCACTTTACCTAAGGACCTTAACCTTAATAGTAGGTAATGTTTTTTACTACAAAAAATAAGTCATATTATTATTACAAATTAATGTTAAATTGAAATTGTATTAGATTTTTGATATATGTTTATACAAGCAGGTCAAAATTGTACTAGATTCATATAATTGTACTAGCTGTGGTAACACTGTCTACCAGTATTACCAAAAATTTATTTGCATCTAGTCCTGTCACTGAAGCTAAAAATAAGCTATTACCTCAGAATTCTTTGAACCTCTATCGATTTTCCATCCATCGAATTGTCCATCGAGGCATACAAATTTTGAATTAATCTTATCTTGCCCTTAGTTTCAAAAATGACATTTGCCCGATTTGTTATTTTTGTTTTTAACGGGTGAAAACAGTCCCTTCCTGAAAAAAAATAAAAAAATGCTGGTTTAAGCATTTTATCGATTAACATCTTATTTAATTATGTAGAATAAGGCTACTAAAAGATAAAAGCAAAAAATTCTCAACAAAAAATAAAAACAATAAGACAAATAAAATAAATTACGTATATCCAAAAATAAAGCAAAAAATTCTCAACAAAAAATAAAAATACCTTAATACTTAATACCATACACCTTAATACCTTACCTTAAAAACGTGTAATTAATATCACTATTTTCAGTCACTTCATCATCACTGTCGCTTACACCATTTCCAATATTATCACAATGTGTACTATGGCTTGATCAACCGCCAAATCCACATCCCACATTATCTGTTCCTCTTTGATCACGTGATTAATACACTACTGCCAATTTTTTGCTGTGACATTTTCCATTGCTCCTCGAAGATGTCTCTCGCCATTTCCCCTTTTACTTGCCTCAGAATTCAATCGGGTTCAATCCGCAGTGATAAGGAGGTAATCTCAGCAATGTGACTCCATGCGTCAATGCCAGTTCACCTGTATTTTTAGATTCGAAAAGCAGTAAACAGCCATGTACAAACCATTAGCATTTAATTTCTATTAGTTAAAAAAACAACGTAGCATGCCCAAGGCCGCCTCGGATTATATTCTTATAGGGGGTTTTATTACTATCTTTCCTTTCCAAATAGTCCATAGGCAAAAACGTAGCATGTCTACTGCCCTGGCTCGTTTTATTAACCGAGTTGAAGTCGAGCCTAGCAAGGCGCTGCCTTAAAATTTTATAAGGTCAATGTCACATGATACACCATCTGAGAAAAAAGGTTTCAAATTTTGTGTGTTATCAAATATTTATTTTACTTAAGAAATCAACTACCTTACAATATCAAGGTTGCCTTGATATTAGATATTAAGTTTTGTGCTTTCTATGCTATATGCTTTCTATACTATTCTGAATCACCTATTTCTGAGTCTTCAGAAACGTTTCTAAATTTACACTGTCATTTGTTCACTGTTTGCCTTCCGCCCTCTCCAATAGATACCTCTTTAATATCAGTGTTGGTGTCTCCCATATATAGCATTTTTTAGTGTTTGATGTCATGTCTTCTAGACAACGGTGGAAGATTTCTTTTCTACGTGTTTCCGTTGCTTCGATACGACCGATTGATTTTATTTTATAAAAACGGGTGATGGGGGTAAACGACGCGAGGGTGGGGGTGGCAAGATGGATTTCCTTGACCAGTAAGTTACTCTTATTAACCCCATATAGGCTGCCGATCATCGGCACTTTGGTGCAAGCGAACCCATGGTTTTCGCCCTAGGGCCTCCTACTCTCTGACACAAATCTCATAACTGGAAGTTATAAAAGTTGTTTTTGCACTCTAAATATCTGTTGTTGTTCTGGCGATATCATATTAGAACATTTATATCTGCAATTTGAACAGTCTTTTAATTGTTTTACACATTTCGCAGACACGATTTTGTTTCTTGAAGTAATATACCTTCACCCCGTCCCCCCCCGTGCCTTTTTTCTTTTTGACTTGAAATATTTTAAAAACCCTTATCTTGGTTAAGTATCTCGGTTATTATCAACATTTTACCAAGGTCATATTTGGCAAATCGTTATATGTATTGTCATGTCAGGATCGTAGTGTTGCCCCATGTACATCTCATTATGAAACACCCTGTATATAAAATATCGTATAATAGGTAATATATGAAAATGCATATTTTTTAACTAAAAATCCTTCCCCATTCTATTCGTTACGTCTATGATCTTAAACACACGTGCTGAAAACATTAAACAGTTAATAGAATTGGAAGGCATCGGCTACTACTCGTGCTGTTTCAATAGAAGCTAGTGTTTAAACCAAATAAAAATCTAAATCAATTGTGCCATTGTGAGGAGTTGTTTATGGTCTTGTTGCATTGCCTCTTGTAGTCGCTAATGGAACGTTGTGCTAATTGTTTAACGTTATAATATGCTAATTGAGGCATGGTATAATGGCTATCAGTACAAGGAAATATCTTAAGTAGAACGGGCACCGGACAAATACGATTTACGTTAGGATGTTCTTAATTCCTGCTTTCATTTTTGGTAATGCATTACTACAATAATGGATTGACAGTACTTCCACCAGTGGTCAATACCACAATTTCTGAGTTGCACCAAACAGTTGGATTCAATGTGAACCTTATCAAGCTTGATAAATCACGTGAAAACAATATCGTGTTAAAGGAATACGAAACATGTTGTAACTGTACCTTTTATCTACTAGTACTACTTGTTATAAGTTATGCGTCCGCACACATATTCGTAGTAGGTATAAATTATAAAACAGGAATTATGCAAATGAATTGATGTAATCTGATATTTTTTCAGCAGTTTACACACTATTCTGCATATTATTATGATTATTTATGAGCTCAAAAAGAACGTTTTATTGCTGTAGATATAACTTAATAGGATTTTAATCCGGTTTACTATAGTAATGTTTAACTGTTGCTGCGCCAGAACCAGTTGTAATTCGCTATTGAAAACTATAAATTATTGCTAGACAATTTGGATTAAAATTAATAATTAAAATAATTCAAATTAATGCATGCTTGATGCCTTGAGTTGTTTGATCATAACATCCATTGGGGGTTCGTTATTACATCTCTTCTGTAATATTTAATTTAATTATTATATAGTACCGATACCTTAGATCGATACAACTTCAGTAATAAACACTACAGTAATTTTCACATAAACTAACAATACTTTCATGGGAGAAATACGTTCACAAATATTCCATTTCTGATTTGATTTGCAATCTTCATAGGACTATTTAAAGTCCACCATGAAGGTATACGACGTATAAGAAAATGTGTGACAGAATTACTGTAAAATTGGTAAAATTAAAGTAAAGTATTGTAAAACTATCACATTATGTATATTGGATCAGATTGACTAATACAATATTTCTTTCAAAGCTAATGGAACTAAGAATTCCATATTTATCAATAATTATTCAGAGAATAGTATGATCCTAGCACAGATTATCTACCCAAATTATCTATAACATATATTATTGATTATTGCATTTACATTTAACAGCGTAAATATGCCTAGTTGTCTCCTATCCTCTACCTATGTAAGATTATATCTAGGTTATATTGGAACTCGTAACATAAAATCGAGATTCGTTACTTATTCGGAGGATTTTTAGGGTCGCTGAACATGAATATCACGACGGCAACGGTCTCCGAGGTACCTATACTGTATCCAACGAGAGAATGGACTTGCACTCGAGCGAAAATTCGTCTGTTTTGGTCAGATCTCCGCCCCTTAGAACATTAGTTCAACGTCTTAATTGGCTCAGCAGGTAGCCAGGGCCGGCGCCTGGGTCCGATACCTACCTGGTACCTAATTATATAAAGTACCTACTACTTTCCTATTCAAAGTTTGTATTTGTAGTCTCGCAAGTACGGTTATTTTAGTTGTGTTATTTACGGTTGTAAAATAAATTTTAAATCTATTATAAGAATGGCAGCAGCCAGAGACGAGATAAATCCACCATTATCGCCAATTAAGAAGAATAAAAGAGGCCGGATAAAGAAATATAATAATAAATATGTTTTATTTAATACGCATACTATTCACCACCAGTAATCGTGGTCAATGATTTATTTTTGTTTTTAATTTTAGGTCGTGTATCAAAGTCAAAAAATAATTATAATAAATTTATATAAGAAATTAAAGGAAGACAATCCGCAAATGTCGTACGAAGAGACAGTTTTAACACTAACCAAACAAACGGGCATTGGAAACTTGGCCTACTTACG
Organism: Tetropium fuscum; assembly: GCA_964058915.1. Taxonomy (NCBI): domain Eukaryota; kingdom Metazoa; phylum Arthropoda; class Insecta; order Coleoptera; family Cerambycidae; genus Tetropium; species Tetropium fuscum. The sequence goes on along the minus strand of CAXKVY010015718.1, from coordinate 3,670 downwards.
AATTTATTTCATCGAATGACGGTCCTGCGTAGCTCGTTACAGAGCCCCTCCTCTTTAGTCGCCGATGCGCAAAGCAAGTCCATTCTCTCGTTGGATAGAGTATAGTGCCCAGGGTGGACAGTATCAACGTCGTCTCCTGGAATTATCTTGAGTAATACATAATTTTTACCTGAATTTAAATATATTATTCTTAATTATTTAGTTAAATATTATAAGAAATATTATTCAAACAATGTGTTGAAAAATAGTTTCTGAAAACCATATGTTATTGTTTAAAAAAATATCAAAAACTTGTACTAAGAGTATTAAGAATAAGAATAAGCATTAAGAATATTTTTCATTTTTAATTATTGAAGCTCTTTCTCGTTTTCTTCCTCTGTGCATTCATATTCAGCCGATTATGGCTCTTTTTCTGATTTTATACATTGGAACAATTGCAGCCTGCACAATTTTTGCACGCAAGATTGCAAAATAATCCATGCTTTCTGCAACCACATGAATTACCTCAATTGTTTTTGCAACAGCAGAAAATTAATTTCTTAATACTGGGTGGACCAGGAGGCTGTGTCATCTTTAATTAAATTAAAACCCCCGATTAAATAACGAGTTTCGACTTTGTATTATGAATTCCCATAAAACTCTAAGAGACGATGTTCATACTGTCCACCCTGGGTACAAGGTACCCCGGAGACAATTATTGCTGTCATGACATTCGTGCTCAGCGATCCCAAAAATCCCCAGAGTAAGTAACGAGTTTCGACTTTATATTACGATTTCCCATAAAACTCTAGAAGGCGACGTTCATTATCCACCATGGGAACAGGTACCTTGGAGACCGTTGCCGTCGTTATATTCATGTTCAGCGACCCCAAAAAGAGTAGCAAAACTATACTGTATCCAACGAGAGAATGGACTTGCACTCGAGCGAAAATTTGTCTGTTTTGGTCAGATCTCCGCCCCTTAGAACATTAGTTTAACGCCCTCAACGTCTTAATTGGCTCAGCAGCTAGCCAGGGCCGGCGCCTGGGTCCGATACCTACCTGGTACCTAATTATATAAAGTACCTACTACTGCCTACCTATTCACAGTTTGTATTTGTAGTCTCGCAAGTACGGTTATTTTAGTTGTGTTGTTTACGGTTGTGAAATAAGTTTTAAATCTATTATAAGAATGGCAGCAGCCAGAGACGAGATAAATCCACCATTATCGCCAATTAAGAAGAATAAAAGAGGCCAGGTAAAGAAATATAATAATAAATATATTTTATTTAATACGCATACTATTCACCAGTAACCGTGGTCAATGATTTATTTTTGTTTTTAATTTTAGGTCGTGCATCAAAGTCTAAAAATAATTATAATAAATTTATATAAGAAATTAAAGGAAGACAACCCGCAAATGTCGTACGAAGAGACAGTTTTAACACTAACCAAACAAACGGGCATTGGAAAAACTACAATGAAAAAAATTTTAGCAGAATATAATAGAACCGGTCAGGTAACGGAACCAAATTTTAAAAAAAGCCGTCAGTCTTTTAAAGAAAAGATCGACGATTTCACTAAAATTGCTATAAGGAGAAAAGTACACGAGTTCTATCGAAATAAAGAATTACAAACAGTAGACAAAATTTTGCAAGTAGTAAATGATGATGGAGATCTGCCACAATTTAAACGATCAACATTTCACAAATTGTTGCACGAATTGAATTTTGTTTTTGTTAAACGGCAAAGGAATAGTTGCCTAACTGAGAGACAGGAACTTATGTGGCGGGGGGACTACCTACGAGCTATAAAAAAATACAGAGAAGAAGGTCGCTCTATTTATTACCTGGATGAAACGTGGGTTAATGCAGGTGATGTACCTAAACGATTAATAGTTTTACATATTGGCAGCGCTGATGGATTCGTTTCTGGTGGTTTGTTATGTTTTGAGTCCAAAAAGAATACAACAGACTACCATGACGAAATGAACGGAAATACATTTCTCGACTGGTTTAAAAAGGTTTTACCGATATTGGATGATAATTGCGTATTTGTCCTGGACAATGCATACGGTAAAAATGGAAAAAATACCGAATAGTTCTTGGAGAAAAAACGACATAATCCAGTGGCTACAAAGTAAAGGAAAAGAAATCGATAATACAATGGTGAAAGCTGAACTACTGCGCATCGTTGGGCTAGAAAAGGAGAAATATAACAAATATATAATCGATGAAACGGCCAAAGAACAGAATAAGATTGTACTCAGACTTCCACCGTATCATTGTGAACTGAACCCTATTGAAATGGTTTGGTAGATGGTCAAGGGGTACGTGAAAACTAACAATAAATCTTTCAAATTACCAGAGGTGAAACGATTGCTTGAAGAAGGCATTGCACGAGTAACATCTGAACATTGGAAGAATTTCATTCGTCACATTATAGAGGAAGAACATAGGTTTTGGGAACTTGACCATATTGTTGACAGTTTAATCGATGAAATCCCACCACTAATAATTCACGTAAATGGTCAAAGTGATTCTGATAGCAGCGATACAGACTAATTTAAATTTATAATTATATGAAACAATGTACTATTGTTGTAGCTAAATATTAAAAAAAATAAAAAAAAATAAAAATATAAAATGTCTATTTTAGGAATATTTAGGGTTTATATTACTTTAATAACGCTCATACATTTATAATAAATTTATGTTAAATAAATAAAATGTTTTCATGTTTTCAAAATAAAATTTATTTCACCTACTTACGAATTTATTTCATCGAATGACGGTCCTGCGTAGCTCGTTATAGAGCCCCTCCTCTTTAGTCGCCGATGCGCAAAGCAAGTCCATTCTCTCGTTGGATAGAGTATAGACTCATTTCCATCAATATTTACCAAGTTGTAAGTTTTTTATTTATTGTCTCTCCGAGATGCACATCTAAAATGCCTATTTTTATATACAAAAATGCATTTTTTCAAAAGTAATTGATCAATTTAGTTCACAAAGTTTATAGACGCTCTCACGAATCGAACGCACAAAACCGCATTAAGATCCATCTTACTGCTCAAAAACACGATAGTTAAGTAGTTTTTAGAGCTTTATTTCGTCGACTAATACTAATCGACTATTTTTGAGTCTGTCGAAAATTTTCTGGAATATCTGGTTTATCTGAAGTTAACGAAAGTGGGAAAATATATCGATTTTTCGGATCTGAAGCTATTTTTACATGTTTTACATCTTAATATACAAATAAAATTGATATTATCATGAAGTATAATCCAGTGGAAACGAAAATAAAAACCCAACAGTTTTATAGCCACAATCTAGGCTAGAAGTTGTCATAAAAAAATATACAGTGCGTCCCATTGAACCCGTACATAATGTCATACTTATGCAAATTAACATGCAAGTAACACCCAAGCAGCAACAAGTTTCAGCAACAAGTTTGTTTCCTGAAAGTCGAAGAATAATTTTTTAAAATAGTTCCGATCAGGTGAAATCTGTACAGTTTTGAATATTTTACGGCATTTTGAATTGCTACCATTTTTCGAGTACCCCACAAATTTAGAGTACTATACTTGTTTTGATTCATAAATAGCAAAACGTAAGCATGGTGTGAAGTACTTACTGATTTGTATTTTTTAGCTTTCCAGATAAGTCAAAAACCGTGTTGGGTAGACGGACAAG
>CAXKVY010015717.1:0-27059 GCA_964058915.1 Tetropium fuscum | reverse complement strand
AGGTAATTTAAAAAAACAAGGCAAAGTTAGATTGGGTTTTGTAGGTAGTTTGGTAATAATGCTAATTTTAATGATTGTTCTCAAATGTGTTTCAGTAAAAAATATTCCTACTGGATATAAATACTGTTAAATATTCCACACCTGAAATTTTTAATCTACCACAAACTTGATATTTATTTGGCTAACATGATATCCCAATACATTTCCGAAATTATCCTTCTCTTAATACGATTGTACTGTGCATTTTTCCTTTTGTTGACATTTTATTCATGTTAAAATTGCGTATTAAATACGTACAGTCGCCGCCTCCCAAAAGTGCACGACTTTCCGTTGCCACAGTAATTTTTCTCATTTTTCGTTAATGTAAATCGGGTTTTGTTCTAAAATTGTTCAGTGACGTGCAATAAGAAAATTGATAATTTGTTTATTAGGCAAAAGTTTGGTAAATAAAAATATTACAATAAAAGAATTTTTTATAGCAGAACCGTAAGCTGCTAAGACACTTTCCAATCGCCTTGGCATCGACATAGTTAATGACCCCATATCGTAACTATCCACAAGTTCTTCCCACGCATCTTCAACTACTTCCCAAAGCTGAGTAGCATTTCGAGGTCTAAAACGCTTTTTATAAATATGTTTAGTTACGTAACCCCAAACGTCTTCGATAGGATTCAAGTCTGGACTTTTTGCGGACCAAGGTAAAAGATTAGTATCATTTTGACCCATCCAATCTCTTATTATTCGTGCAGTATGAAAGTATGAACTGGACAATTATTCTATTAACAAAAATTATAAATAAGTCCTAAAAGAAGTATAATTAAAAAATTGTTCACCTGCTAAAAGATAAAATTTCCAGGAAAAATTTGCGTTACTGATGGTAACATCACATTTTCTAAATTATTTAAATATTTTAGTGCTGTAAATCTGTTAGCAATTTTCCAACAAATTCCGGGCCCATGAACATTTATCCATGCCCAAACGTTTATTGAAAAGCGCCCACTGACATTGATGGACCTCATATAATTTCCTGGAACCAAGTATTTACGGGTCTATAAACACGGAGCCGTCCACTATGACAAGATGAAAATGTTTTTTCATCAGAAAAATCCACATTATTCCAAAATTCTATGTTATTATCTATCAAGTTATTTGCAAACTCCATTCTTATTTGCTTGTGCTCGTTTGGATGAAAAATTTTAGGGGCAGCAGCACAGTTATTAATATGACACTGTTTTAACCGGTTTTCCACAGTCCTGAGAGACCCTGGGAACAATGTTTCTTCTCGTGCATTAGAAACTGTTTCGACAGGATGTTGTTGAATATATCCAATCAGAGCGTTATCTTGAACTTCATTGGAAACTTTACCAATTCCTATTCTTGCTGCCCTTTGTATTCGATGTCTCTGGTCCCATGTCTTTTTAATATCAAATATGCAGCTTTTGCTAACATTGAAATCAGCGGCTCCTTCAGACAAGGAACAATTTTCTTCAATTTTGGTTATAGCCCTCGCCCGTTGCACATCATTTAAATGTCTTGGCATTTTCTATTAATATTCTGACAAGTTAATTTATTAATATGACATAATGTTCAGAATTAAATTATTTTGATGTATAAATTGACTAATTATGAGAGGACTATGATTCAAAGTCACAATCAAAGTAAAAAAATATGCCGTGCACTATTGGGAAGCGGCGACTGTACATTGTATGCAAAAGAAATTAAAAACAAAAGAAACTTAGTTTGTTGTATAGCTTATATTCTATATTTTCCAATAAAAGGCGTTAAATACATTTAACTTCCTCGGTAACTTTTCTTCTTTTGGAGGTGACCATACTGATGATGATCCAAGCTTTTCAGATCTTTTTCCAGATCCAAGCTTTTCAGAGCTAGGTTGCACATAATAATATCAATAACTTAACTGACAATAACGTCTGATAATCAGCCATAGATAGATAATTTAATTTCGAAAACCTAATGCTTTACCGACTTTAGTAAATAATAATTGAGGTTAATACGTTACGAAATATATTTCTATTATATTCGTAATAATTTTATACAACTAAAATTAGTAAATGAAGTTATTGTTTTTGAAACCGGAAGATGCATATGGCCTAACAACCTTTTATAGGTGAATAATATATTTATTGAAATTATGAATATTTTACCAATCTTAATAGATTAATTTAAGTTAACAACCCCTAAATTATTTGTTACCTCTCGTTAATACCTCTAAGTTACTAACGTTGACAAATATTAAATTAAACCCATTAAACTAATAGTATAACAGTAACTACCTAGAATGTAATTAAAAGTGCGCTTATGACAGGACTGACAGATTAACCCAACTTTGTTAATGTAGTACGCAACCTACTGCACAGCCTATATCTAAACTAATGTCATTGTTATGGAATCATTTTCAAAATATTCGTAAATTCGGAAAAAAATCCAGTATAATTCAATCATTCGATAAATAAGGTAGATATTACTAGTGAATATCTACCTTATTTACCTTAGATTCTTATTAACTATTATTCTGAATCTTATTCTTCAAAAAATCTTTATCAAACGATTTTATCAATAATAATTACTGGGTATAGCTACAATATTACTACTCATATATACCTAGGTATATATTACATTATTCATGAACAGAACAAGCATTTGTTAAATATTCTCCATATTAGTAGACTAGGTCCATCTAGTTTAATTAAACGACCAAGATATAAATAGTTTTATTAGGCTAATCGTAGTCTGAAATCTTCAAGTGTTCGACCATAAAAAAGATAGAGGAATGACGCCCTATTCAAATGTATGTGAATGCTTGGTCCAATCATCTAGAAAATTATATTAGAGCCAGAAAAACACAAATTAGTAAATAAAGCGTGCCTCGATTTCGCGAAAATGAAAGCTGAGATCCCCTTTCAAACGGCTTTTTGCAAGCCTCGCATTTTTTCACCATTAAAACCATTTTTAAACCACTAATAAATTAAATTCGAGCACTTCTGACAAATAACTACAGTTTGATGTCCCACAAATATAATTACAGAGCTACTTCAAAACATACGCAACGTTGCCAGGTCTCAAATTAAATACAAGTCACAAAACAACTACTTGGAACAGGTAATGAAAACAAGAATTAATTTCACTTTCCAGCTGTGATTATTAATATCAGTGTCTGTTATTAAACATAAGAATCGAATGACCAATTTGTATAACATAAAATCATCTTCATTTCTTAGAGTAATTCTATGTACCTTGTGAAAAAATTGTAAACTGGCAACATGGCACAAGCTTAAATTGACTGACCAGTAACATTGAAGGTGTGCTGTCACATGATGTACCATGATGTACCATGATAAAACCACCTAATTGCTTCAATTCCAGGCTTACCCTAAATACCAGTTCAACTATGGGGTAGCCGATGGTCACACAGGAGATCAAAAGTCCCAAACTGAAATACGGGACGGTGATGTGGTAAAGGGTTCCTACTCCTTGGTAGAAGCTGATGGCACTGTTCGAACGGTATCTTACACAGCAGACGACCACAATGGGTTCAACGCGGTCGTTACAAGGTCGGGTCATGCATCTCATCCTGCTACTGCTGTTGCCCCCAAGGTCATAGCTGCTCCTGCATATGCGGCTCCTGCCTATGGATATGGTAAGTATTTCTTTAACTTACCACAAAGATAATAATTTTGACTATATATTATTATAACTAAAACTAATCATCCACAAATAGTAGTTAATAAAGTAGTAGAAAGACAATTGTTATTAATACAAAAAAATCAATTCAGACAAGTCCCATTATAAATTTGGCCCATTGGAAGAATTAATTACTATTTCGGTAATGGTTAAGCTAACAGTCAATGCAAGGGTGAATAAAATCCTGTTCAAAATTAACGTAGCACAAAAATTTTTACTTGCAGAATAATTTACAGTACCAGAGCTTGAAGTAAATTTTGAATTCCGTTCTTCCGATTTATAAAATTCTATTATTTTCTCATATGTTGACTCGGGATATCACTATGCAATTTTTCTTTGGAACGTACGGTTTTGTCTAAACTCCAGGTGTTGTATTATTACAAGTTTGCTCTATAATACACAACACTACATCAAGCATATCGACATATTACAATTCAAAGCTCATAGCCCCATTTATTTTTTATCCACTTTATTATCTCCTTTATTAGAGGAGATACGCAGTTTCATACGACATCTTCTTTCTTCACTACAAAAATCGCTTGAAGAATCAGCTACATTTTTGTAATAGTTTTGTATACCCGTTATACCCTGTGCGTCCCATATCGATGCAATATTTTAGACATTTTTTTTTCGATATATGCAACGTCAGTTAATGAAAATACGCTTTAAGATAAATATATATTTAAGATAAACTATATATTCTTATATATAATAAATAGAGGTAATAAAGAGAACCAAAAAATAAAATGTTAAGAATTTATACCCCTAAATAATAATATGCTGTTGATACACATGGTGATGTATTCTCCACAGGTGGTTACCAATTTAAGAAAAAAAAACCAAATCTAGCCTGATATCTATATCATATATATATATTATATTCATATATATTATACTCATATATATTATACTCATATATATTATACTCATATATATTATACTCATATATAAACGTATTTTTTAGGACACGGATTGGGACTGGGATACCTTAAAGGATAAACGTAAACAATCCACAAAACCTTGCCAATTAGCAGTTAGGGCGAATCGAGATTAGTTTTTTGATACTTACTCTAATTGTACTTATTACATTGGACGACTTTTTGCTTTACATTAAAGGAGAAACTCGTTCAGTACAAGTTATATTTAACGCAATTGTATTTTTGGTTGAACCTCTTCATTTTTATTTATTATTATACCACTATTTTCGGAAGAGATTATACTAATGATGCAATTGATAGAACCGCTATTCCAAAGGATTGTATTGATACCTTACTCATACTGTGTCATATTTTATCGTGCTTGATTATTGTGTTACTATGTAAATATTATAGATATCTCATATTATGTATCACACAGTATTGTTCTCATTTTGTATGTATACTTACGATAAAAATATAACCTTGTATGCATCATAAATAAGCAGTTTTTCTATACTTTTATGTACAAAAGTAATTGGAAGTTTTTACCCCAAAACCCATTTTTCCTAGAATAACTTAATCGAAGTACAACTACTTACAACTCTCATTAGGAACAACAGGTTATAAATGAACACCTTTATAAAGATTATAAAATATCGCAAGCTCTCTGACCAAAAAGTTCAGTAAAATGTAGCAAAAATTCCCTGCATAGACCAGAAATAAATTTACCGACTACAGGAAAAGAAGAAAAGCATATAATGGCCCTTTTCCCCCCTATAATATCCTTTTCTAGATGCTGGGACCAAGAATTCACATTTGAATAGGACATTATTCCTCTATCTTGTTTATGCTCGGAACTATAGACCAAAACATAGAGATGAATTTTTCCTCAGATTTTTTTCCTAGGGTATAATAGCACAAATATGGATAGCCGGTTTCATTACGCATAACTGTTGTCATTGTCATTTTGTTCTATCTCTCAACGGAAAAGGTGGGGGAAGCCCCTAATATCTCATCGGAAAAATGTATTTTTTTTCAGGATTGGTTCTTCAAAAGTCCATACTGTTATACATCGTTGGAAAGGCAATTTTATGATTTATCTGGCGGTGAGTGCCTCATGCCATCTACCTTAATATAGAAACCGATAGATTGCGGTATTTCAAAAGAATATCATGTTATGGATTTTTTTCAAAAAAATTAAATACAATGCTATTGTTTTATTTACATAAATGAATTCGGCACAAAAATTGGTGAATTTAGCATAAGTTTCAAATTTCCAACGAATGTGCTGTTTAAATAATATAATAACCTATTTAATGCTTTATTGGCGCTGATGTTTATCCGATTTAGCCGTTGCCCCACGGTTTCTTAAAAAAGTGAAATAGCAGTATAAAACTTTTTATTTCTTACTTTGAAGAGAATAAAAATATCTAACTCATTCTAAATTTTGGGTATATTTCATTACTAGATAATTTAACAAAAGAAAATGTTTCAATGTTTTAAGTTTATGGTTTGCACGTCCTTGTCCAAGTACCAGACTTGTATTATTACGTAAAACTATTAGCAGCGCTAAAAAATTGTTTTTTTGTAAAAAAAAATAACCTATATCCATGTTAATGACCAATGGGATAAAACTGACAGATTTTGATATCAAAACTCATTTGATTACAGAAATAAAAAACAGTCATTCTTGTACATGCAAATAAATTTGTAATATTTATTTCAAACTTTGTTAAGTAAGTACCTAAGTAAGTATTTATTCGTTCTTTAAATAATGACCCAGAGGTTGTAGAACGTGTCATAAATACGTCACGTCACCAACTGTAAAATATTTGATCACCATGCTGAGCCTGCCAAACTATAGCAAAATGTTAAAGACATTATTTTTATTATGAGGTTACGGTGGTAAACAAATTCTAGTAAAATTAAATAAGACTTAATAATGACTTATTTTCTTAAGAGATGATTGCATAAATGCAATAATTTGTTGGTTAATTATTAGGGTATTCCAATAAAATTATTAACTGAATACTATGTCAAGTTGATGGTCAAAACCTTTTAATAAAATCATTGTTTTGTAGCTTACGGCGTTATCCAAAGAAATAAAAGTCAAGTTCTAGGTCAGTATTGACGTAGGTATTGTAAAAGTTTAATATAGTATAATACAAAGTAGGTATAGTTTGTTATATTATATTATGTTGATGTTATTTGGTTAGTAACTTTCAGTAACCAAAGAGTTATGTACGTTGAAGATATTATCTAAATGCAGATTTCTGAAAATGTTTCCTTTTTAACAAGAAAACAACTGAAAACTATCAGTTTAATATAATAAACAAACATTGAAAGATGAGAAGAATTTCAGGTTATCTTATCATCTTATCAGTTTTCATATACACACTTCTGTGATACTCACAGTTTTTGTGTATACATTGTGTGTAACACAATACTACAATATTTAATAATAAGTCTAAAATCAACTATAAAATGAATGAGAAGATATAATTGTCACTATTTTTAGTAAATTTATAATAAAAATGACAGTAGGTAGAGCAAATTAATAACTTTTATGCAAACTGTAGAAGTCGTAAGGATTCTTCAGTATGCAGTTTAGACGTTAAAAGGTAACATTTAAAGTTGCCACTCTGAAAATACAGTTTATCCCGCTGATTGAGACAGGTATAAACCAAAAGCAAAATAGTTAAAGCGCTTTTGTGAGTGACGTCATTGGTTTGACATGAAAATGTAGCGGTTGAAACTAATTACTAACTTTTATGTTTTACAGCTTCTACAGTTTGCAGTTCACACGTTAAAAGGTAACATTTAAGGTTGCCACTCTGAAAATACAGTTTAACCCGCTGATTGAGACGGGTTTAGACCACAAGCAAAATAGTTAAAACGCTTTTGGGAGTGACGTCAGTGTTTTAACATGAAAATGTAGCGGCTGAAACCAACTCGCACCGTATTAAAATCGCTGTTTCTAGAAAAAATGGCCCAAGTTTCATCTATGATAACAAACTGGTACAATGCTTCGGTCTTTTCCTTTATGTAATATCTCAAAAACTAATTTCGTTTTAGGGCCATATTAGTAAGTTCCATAAGACCTCGTCTTGGATCATATTTTTTTCCATTTAATCATTTCTTTAATAGGCTTTACAACGACATGCGGCGAATATTAAACAATTCTTTTTGATTCAGTTGCTCCCGTAGACATATGACAGCTGTGTTGTACTGTAAACCAATTATTTTCCTATATTTATGCAACAAAAAAACAAATTATTTTAGAAATGTCATAATGCTTGACACTCTACATGTTATGAATAATATTTCGAATTTCACTAATATGAAGTGCTACAGCGGCCCTCTTTGTATAAGAACGCTTTTTTTTGTTCGTTATTTTTCACAGTTTGTGAAGTCTTATTAACCATAGACATGTAATGGTTATGGTTACCTCTTTAACAGTAGTCAAAGCTAGTAGTGGCCCATGATTTTCACGTTATGCCTCAAAATACCCCCATCAAATTTTCTACCAGCTCCTTAATTGCAGTGGCTAGTCAACTGCTACGGAATTTTCGTATAAGCAAAATTCCAACTGCAGTATCTTTTCTGATCACACTCAATATAAGGACAAGCACAAGCTTTATAAACAGTTTAAATATAAGAAAAATTATAATACATTACCAATCGCAGTGTATAAATAAAATGTTAACTACAATATATAAAATGTAGGTACTACTTACCGTCACTGTACCTGTATTATTATATAAAATGTAGGTACTACTTACCGTCACTGTACCTGTATTATTCAAATTATGGCGAAATTCGGATTGTTATACATTGGCATTGTCTTCCTTTGTCACTGATGACGTGAATCGGTTTTTGTTTTGAATATGCTATTCAGGCCATATATTTTCATGCTAATTCTCCATGTAAGTATTTCTAGAAATTATGAATATCCTATTCAACTACTGATTTTGCCATCGCATGCATCGCATGGAAGTAGTAGTTTATATATGTGAATTTTTAAATGACAACAATATTTACGATTATTTCAAGAGTTTCCAAGCTGACCTACAGTTGTCTCAAATTAATCTTTAATCTTGTGTTTCTCAAATTGTCTTGATTTGGATATTGGTAAATTAAATATTGTAATATTTACTAGAAAATTGGTATAACTCCGTGATATTTCCATATCATATTGGACCTTAATATAATATTGGTAGCCCTACATCGTCGAGATCAAATACGTGATCTGGGTATCAGGAATTCTGTATATAAGGAACTACGCGCAATCTATAGTAACCGCTTCTATAACGGTAGAAAAAAGAGCATTTATAGAAAATGAATTCAAGTTAAATTATAAAAATTCTAGAATTTCATGGAAATATTTAGATACATTAAATTTAATATTCATATACAAACAAAAAATAGTGATATCCTGAACAACTACAAGATCCAGATAAAATTAATCAATTTTTCACTAATGCAGTAAATAAATGTAATGCCGGTATTGAAACAATAAATTTTTTTAATGTTAATCGCTGTGAAAAGATAACATGTGTTCCAGTTTACACTTACACAGGTTTCGGACGCAATCAAAAGTATTAAATCAAATGCAATGGGCGTGGATTGAATTAGCTGTGAAATGCTCCAACTATGTTTACCCTGCTGCTTGGATGCAGTAACACACGTAATATTTTTTTCCTTAAATAATAGTGTATTTCCGGAACGCCAGAAACATTATTTAATCGCTCCCATACCAAAAAAGTCCAAAGTCGAAACATCAAATGATTTATGGCCTATAAGTTAAGAAGGATAGGTATAGATACATTTAAATTACTGCCTTGCAAGCAGTCACAAGTGCAGTCTTGACAGATCTGGTAGATGATGCACTAAGGGCCCTTGATAAAAGAATGGTAACATCTGTAGTCATGTTGAACTACTCAAAACTGTTCGACTCCTTAGAAATTCGATTATTCCTAGCTAAACTAAATGTTTATGGCTTTTCATGAGTGGTTCAATACATACTTACATGGTCAACTGAAGAAAGTGAATATCAGTTTAGATTGTGACAGAATATTATCTGACCCTTTACGCGTTTCTACTCGTATTCCTCAAAGATCCATTTCAGGCCCCCTACTGCAGATACTACTACTACTACTATACTGCAGATCTACTGTCAGTGATTGTTACAAATATTTGTATTTCTTTTTATTAGAAACTAATATTAAACGTGATAAATTATAAAATATTTAAATATTCAATATGTATTTCATGATTTTTTTATATTTGTAAATATTAAATTAAAGACATAAAGAAAGTTTAGGAGAGATATTAATCTCAGTTATTACCTACCTACTTCCTAAATGATAAAGTATATTTTCGAATTCCAATATGCAACTTTTCGATATGAATTCCATATATACTAAATTGGCTTTGTAATTTGTCTCTGCATTGCTATCAATTGCGCTCATATAATAATGATCTAATAACAGAATTTGTGAAGTGCACTAATTATGCAATAAGCAATTTGTTGCTAATTCTAGCCTCTCGTAAATAATCAATTGAAGGCGTTAATTTAATGCTTGAATAATTTTAACTAGATATGAGATATCTTTCATTGTATATTAGAGAGCGATTTAAAAAAGTGTATACATATGCAGTGAAACATATTATTTAACTGGGTGTTGGTTACCTTGATGTTGTCATCACTTGAGAGATTATACTTAATTTTTAGGTTAATGAAAATGCAGAATGTTGGGAGAGCCCAATTATTGACACCTACATAATATATGTCGATCTTATTACAAATAATATAACATTCCAATAGAGAGTTTCTTGAGTTAATCGTTCGAATTATTATTTAAAATAAAAACAATAGCCATGACATTAAATGTTACTTTTCTTTTGAAAAGCCCAAGTAGTTATTGACACATCTATATTGACATATGATGACATTGTTGTATTGTTAAAGTAAAGTGTTACAATTTGTTTTCAGTTTGAAACCGAATCATTGGGAAATATTGATGCTGGAATTGATAAATGTACATCAAATGAATATTAATAATTTTTTTGCCCGATTTTGTGTTAATTAAATTGTTACTATATAACATCAAACTTGGTGAAGCGAATATTTCCCTAGGGAAATTATCGAGTCACCCGTTGCTAAAGCAGAAACCATAGATACGGAAAATATCCATATCACTTTCAAAACACTTTAATTATGTGACAGAAGAGGGTTATCCCCACTGTAATTGTATATAAAATTTCACACTTAGAACGGAAAGAAGCTTGACCAAGTGATGAAAGAAATTTCAGGGAATATATGCGCCTTATTCTATTGCCTGGAGATATAACTCTGTAATTAAATATAGGCTCTTTTGATATAAGAATCGCTATAGATACATATAGAAAATATATTGAAAAGCATTCCCATAATTATAGCCAACAACGGAAATGTATGCAACAATAATACGTAAATCGAACCAAGTTTAGAAATTAAAAAGTTTAAATAATGACAATATTTTTATATGATATTGTTGAGCAATGACCATTAGCAAATCACTTAAAATACCATTTCTGCAACGTCCGCTTATACGTCAAACCCAATAATTTAATGATATACTAAATTAATTAGATATTGCGGAAAATATAAGTCAACTTCTAATTAAATTTTACATCTCGGACAATGTAATCAGCATGAATATCTAAAGTATGTTTTAATGGTGCAAATTACAACCTATGCCTATGGCTTAAAACCTAATAACTAAAAGTTAGCCAACATAAAGTATTACTAATGGTGACAGTTATATTTATATAGTTGTACTTAATTTCATGTAATCAGCCGATCAATTATTCAGTTCCCTGTGATTGTCAAAGCTTCGGTAGCAGATACAACTTTGTAAGGAAATATAAATAGCTCAACAGAAACACTAACTGATACATATTTTTAGGAAAAGTATTAAGTATTAAGTATATATACTGGGAGCATAGTTTGGGACCCACCAATTGTTTTTATCAGAATGTGTTTACATCACACTCTGTTCATTGCTACAAAACGAATTTTCGGATATAAGGCAATATTTATTGAATTATGACGTTATTGATATCCATCGCATTGGTATCCATAGTATGGCATGACAATGGCCCGGTTCTGAAAATATGCTATCCCTCCAAAACAGAAAAAGACCTGAATTCAGGCGAAGGCGAAGACATTCAGGCGAAGACATTCTGGCGCTGGTTTCTTTGATACACGTCCTCAAAGTATCAAAATGTTCTCAATCTATACAATCCCTCGAAAAAAAGACATTAAAACATGTTCCCAGTATACACACACACACACACACACACATCAATCACTATCATATTTACATTATATATGTATGTATGTATAGTATGTTTATACTATAGTATGTACGAAAGATATTGATCCTTGATTTAATTTAATTTATTATTTCATATATTTACTGATTGTAATTACTGATTGAAGTCCTGTATTTTCATTTATCTCAATATATATAAGGAAATATATATAAGGATATATATATATATATATATATATATATATATATATATATATATATATATATATATATATATATATATATCCTTATATATATATTGAGATAAATGAAAATACAGGACTTCAATCAGTAATTATATATATTATTACATATATATATATATATATATATATATATATATATATATATATATATATATATATATATATATATATATATATATATATATATATATATATATATATATATATATATATATATATATATATATATATATATATATATATATATATATATATATATATATATATATATATATATATATATATATATATATATATATATATCAACTTCAATCAGTAATTACAATTGAAGTCCTGATTGAATTACCGAATTACTGATTGAAATCCTGTATTTTCATTTATCTCAATATATATAAGGATATATATATATATATATATATATATATATATATATATATATATATATATATATATATATATATATATATATATATATATATATATATATATATATATATATATATATATATATATATATATATATATATATATATATATATATATATATATATATATATATATATATATATATATATATATATATATATATATATATATATATATATATATATATATATATCCTTATATATATTGAGATAAATGAAAATACAGGACTTCTATATATATATATATATATATATATATATATATATATATATATATATATATATATATATATATATATATATATATATCCTTATATATATTGAGATAAATGAAAATACAGGACTTCTATATATATATATATATATATATATATATATATATATATATATATATATATATATATATATATATATATATATATATATATATATATATATATATATATATATATATATATATATATATATATATATATATATATATATATATATATATATATATATATATATATATATATATATATATATATATATATATATATATATATATATATATATATATATATATATATATATATATATATATATATATATATATATATATATATATATATATATATATATATATATTATTATATATATATATATATATATATATATATATATATATATTGAGATAAATGAAAATACAGGACTTCAATCAGTAATTCGGTAATTCAATCAGGACTTCAATTGTAATTACTGATTGAAGTTGATATATATATATATATATATATATATATATATATATATATATATATATATATATATATATATATATATATATATATATATATATATATATATATATATGTAATAATATATATAATTACTGATTGAAGTCCTGTATTTTCATTTATCTCAATATATATATAAGGATATATATATATATATATATATATATATATATATATATATATATATATATATATATATATATATATATATATATATATATATATATATATATATATATATATCCTTATATATCCTTATATATCCTTATATAATAAATTAAATTAAATCAAGGATCAATATCTTTCGTACATACTATAGTATAAACATACTATACATACATACATATATAATGTAAATATGGGTTTCGAGAATTTATAATATAGAAGCAAAGTGCAACGTAGAGATGACGCCAAAAAGATACATCGAAATTACACAACAAAGAGTGAATCATATTATAATAGTGTTTAGAAATCAAAATTAGATCAAGTCAAGTTCATATTGTAAGGGTTTTATGTAAAATTAAATTAATTAATTAATTGGCATCAATCTGATTGGTCAGATTGTATCATAACAACAAGAAAGAAGGATCGTAACCAGGAATTGCAGATGTTTTTCAATACGGCATATCCGTGGTTACGTATAACAATTTAAAGAGAATTCAGCTAAGGCGTTCAAAGAGATAACAGCCACGCTCATATTGTCTATAAAAATTTGTTAAATTAATAGTTAAATCCGAGTAATAATAGTTAGAGAAGTTAGAGAAGGTTAGAGAAGGTCAACAAGCAGAAATAAAAGTAAATTCATTGTTTTTCATCGTAATTAACAAGTGAGAAGTATAGAGGCTTGGTAGCGTACCCAGCCGCAGAGGAGTTTGGTGATAAATATAAAAGAAAAGGATACCATTTTATAAGAAGTCTCAAGTTAAAAAAGTATATAAGTGCAGAAGCCGAAATAAAAGTTTGAGGGTGAAGATATCACATAATTAATGTTCCAGCGATCATCGCAGCGTTCCAGAGTGAGTACGGCGACATCCGCTAGATGACACCACCAGAGCCCAGCAGCACCTGTTAGTTCGTGACCAAACCAGTGTCGTAGAGAATAGTGATAAGTTTTTTGCATCGTAATTAAAAATGGAGAACAAATTTCTAAGGTAAAATTTAGCGAAATAGCGAACGCTATTTGCCCGCGTGTTTGATACGCTTATATCAAGCACTGAGACTTGACTACTCAGTGTCTTTCGTACCGCGGATATGAAGTGGATCCACGACCATACGGCCCAGGTTGATACTCTGGCACCCTCACACTTTTTGAAGTGAATACTTCTTTGGCTGCATGAGAGTGATTTTTCAAGGTCGCGTCACGACACATTTTATAACATTTTCGTCTCGCAAGTGAGATAAAGCACACGACAGATATGAGGGAGCGAGAGAAACAGAGATATCGAATGCAGCATTGACTTGGGCAACGATTACCCACAAGTGTTCTTAAGCGTTCTTAAGTGTTCTTAAGTGTTCTTCAGTGTTCTTAAGCGGAAAGCAATTTTGATATAATGAGAAACAGAGATGAATGCAGTTTTGACTTGGGCAACGATCCCCCACAAGCGTTCTAAAGCGGAAAGCAATTTTGATATATTTTATAAACAATCGTGACAGAATCGAAATTAACCAGAAAACAATATTACTTATTCATATCCTGCTGGATATATCTAGATTGGGCTTTCGACTCTGATGCAAATGGATGATGATCTTTTTGCGGAGGATGCGTCCTTGCCACTACTTCACTTTCTTCATGAGAAATTCGGTTTAGATATGAATAATGACCGAAATATTGCCACGAGTAAATAAGGAACAACGATTGATGCTATATACTCGAGAAATCTACACCAATTAGAATCACGAATATATGTGTCATGCTACAGTTACCATAAAGCCAATATGTACAATGCCTCTCTCTCTCCCCTCTCTCTCTCACGCTCTCAACGAATCGGTAAAGAAGTATTCACTTCTATCATGTGTACTGTGCTGCGCGCGGATTTTTTTATCGTGTGCATATTGCTTTTTTAACTCTATTTAATTTCTTCTTTTTTACAATTCGTTTTGAGACATTTAGTACTGATGAATTTTCCAAACAACTCTTAAATATTGCCATTATGGTCCAAATCTATATATTGAGGTTTTTGGGGTAACAGATCTAGTATTTTTTTTAAATAAAATGAATATTCAAGATGGCGGCCCCGAGATACCATATATGTCGCCATTTATGGTCTGAATTGACAAAGACTCGGTGACTAGGGAATTTTGGGATCGCTGCCATGATTTTTTTTGTCACAATAAATATTCAATATGGCGTCTTAAATATGGCATACATTTTTCCGTTTATGGTCAGGATCAACATCAAATCGGTGACCCGGGAATTTTAGAGTCGCATATCACGATTTTTTGTTAAAATAAATACTCACTGTGGCAGCTCTATAGGATACTCTTGGCAGATTCGGATATTTAAGATAATAACCAAAGTATGCTTTCCAAAGTATAACCAAAGTATCAAAACTTTTAAATCTCAAGTAGGTTACGAATTTGGTTGGGAAAAGGATAATGTTACTAACATCAATTAGGATAAGGTTGGGATGTGCGAATTTATTTTAGATATGTATTTTGCAAAAAATTGTAATGGCGAAGAAAAATAAATATCTGTAACTGCCATCTTATATATTTGTTATGAAAAAAAAAATTCGTGATTCTTTTCACTGTTACCAGAGAAAATATTCAATAAATGCTGCATATTTTGTTTTTATATTAAATACCCGCTTCTGCGTATCTGAGTATCCTATAGAATGCTTCACATTTTATATTTCCACTAGTTTTCCGTAAAATTAATTGTATTGGAAAACGTATCAGTACAGTGATAAAATATGATGTTTCGTATTCCACTATGAAAGGCTTAATTTAAAATTTCTACTTATACCAAAGCGGGATAAGAATAATAATGACAATATATACGATATTATTAGAGGAAGTTACCCGATAGATTAGTAACAACGTGACAATAAAATTCAGTGAAGCATTTCATACACACGTATTTCCGGAACGAATGTGACATATTCTTCCTACCTACACATGTTGCAAAATAAGTCACTATCTACATCGTAATTGCAGGAAGAATGTTAATATAATTACATCGCGTTAAAATTCGCTTCGGATGCGATGAAGTTAGTTTGCATAATAAGAAAGAATACTCCTATTTTATTCTATTCTCCTGCAATTATTATTCAAGAAGTAGGTATGTATATATGTCCCAAAGGCTCAAAAGCAGATAATAATAATTTAAATATATTTTATGATTCCTAAGATATTTTATTTTGATAATTTAACAATATCTAATATCCCTTTGTATTAAATAATAGATACTACTTAGTCATGTGCATGCAATGAGATATACTAAATAATTTCCAACATTTGTATTGGAATTTATGTAATAGAATTCAATGGTTTAAGCAGCGCTGAGGCTTATCTACATCAAAGGAATTTTATTTGTGTGCCGATATAGATAAGTAATATCCAATTTCACTGTTATTTGATAATCCATTACAACTAAGGAACTGCAAAACGGGTTATGTTCTAGAATATTTAGTCATGATAATAACTGAAGCATAACGTCTACTTTTGGTTTCATAACGCTTAGGCGTAGACGCCACTTTCAGTTTCAAGATGACCGCGGGTACCATTGACTTACATATTCAGTCAAGTGTTACATATTCCGTTTTTCTTCCATGTACACAAAAAACAATTTTGGTTTGAGCGTTGAATTTATTGCAGACAACAAATATACTTAGACGTTGAATATAGACAATATCTTTATCTAGTCCGTTCTAATTATACACGGGGTTTGAATATTGATTATAATACATTTTGATTTGCAACGGGAAATACAATTATCGAATACGTACTTAATAATATATGAGTATTTGGAAAGTTTATCAGGTACTTTATTTAAACATTTCAAGGGTCTTCTCTAGCCTGGACAAATGCCGAAATTCTAATCTAAGACAAAGTTTTATTTAAATGATTAAATCAAAAATTATGTGAATTACCACGGTTATAATTCTGACGAAGTTATTGTCAATTCCGGTATTCCACAAGGATTAGTACTGTGGCCCGTGTTAACAATTTTATTATTAAATTAATATAAATTTATTTATCTGCTATATTATATAAAGTATGTTTCATGGCGATGATGTTGCCTCTATTTTGTTATTATTGATCTATTTTGTGATATTGCTCTTCCAACTTTAACAGTTAACTGTAATACAAATTTGCTCTACTTCATAATGTACATATGTGTTAAATATCGTGTTCTCACATGTACTAAGAAAGTACAGTTGCAGTAATAATAGATAAATATAGTCTAGACATTAAAGTTTTGGCATATAATTTAATTTCCAAAAACGAATATTTTGCAATTTTTTTTCTTTATACAAGTACGCTAGGAAGCCCATATTTACCAAAAGTTTAGTATTCCGAAGAAACTAAACAATTGACTATGGGAAACCTTTTCCGTTGTTAACCAGGCCTTGAGGAATATCAAATTTAATCATAATCTAGTAAAAACCTCATATAGGCCATGCGTTAAGTAGATTAATATCGGCAACGTTTTAAATCTGACAAAGCCGTTTTTTTAATATTGGATACAATAATTATTCATTGTATGCCTCTTTTAGACACACTAATTTTCCCCTTGCCCGAGAAATCCCCAACTTTGGAGCAATATTGTTTAAAATTATATATTTTTTGCCAATATCTCAATTCTGAACATCTTACGAAAAAAAAGATGGACAACAAAATTAAATATAAGTAAATTCTCTATTAAAAAGATTCAAATATATGTTTACTAACAATATTTTTGGAGCTATGGGCTGGGGTAGTAGGCAAGTGTACACTTTTCTAAATTTCCCCGCTTTCTACTTGCTACTAGGTTTAGTTTTCACATTTAAAGTGCAATTATATTTATTATCAATTTTAAAATTAGGTACAAATTTAATTTGCAATACAAAACTAAAAAATAATTAATTACAAAAAAGTTCAAGGTCTAAACCTTCAACTTCAAAAGTTGAAGCTTTCTTTGAGCACGATAAACAAGAGGAGGTGGAATCTGATAAATATTATGCAGACGATAGTGAAACGGCTAGGCAGTTTTATTAAAACAGAGGACGGACCCCTTTTAGACCTTCAACTTCAAGAATATCTAAACTAATGTAATGCATTGCATCAGAATAAAATAATTAAAAGTAAATTAACTAAATAAACAAATATATTTAGAAATTTGTAGATACAATAATTTTTTTTCCTTCAGAGTTAGATATTGGCAAAAAAAATTTGAGCGATATTTACACAAAGTTGTAATTAAGCTCGACCTTTGTATTTATTTTTTGTATATGAGACAATGTTGCAGTTATTTATAATCAGGTGTAATTTGTTTTTGTCGCACCACTTTTGTAGCGTTTTTTAGATCAAGCTGTAATTGTTGATAGTCATCAGGGTTGTCAATTCTATAGTATAATTTCTTATTATCAGCATACAGGAGAGATGAACAAAACAGGTCATTTACTATGTAATTTATAAACAAGATAAATAATAGAAGCTCCAATACCGAGCCCTGACGTACGCCCGACAGAGTTTCAAACATATTGGATCTACATCCTAGGTATTGTAGAAATTTACTTCTATCACGCAAGTACAATTGAGGAAAATCGACTACGAGATTGCAAAAACCAAAGGAATATAATTTAGTTATGATCGATCCATTATCAAGGACCAAGTTAGTCAAAAGCTTTTATACCTCATATGCTCCGGCTATGTTCAGTAAATCAATATACCTACCTACTTATCTCAGTAGTGGGATCTAGAAGTAAGCTGTGAGAAAACCATGCAATCCACAACACAAAGAAAGATAATATATATCAATTTACATATATATTCAAACAAATTCGATGATTACTATGTTCTAGATATATATATGTATATGATCAAATGAAAATATGGATGAATGATGGATGAGAGAAAATTATATTAAAGATATTATTAAAAAAATTTCTATCCTCTACTTAACCTAATATAAAATTGTTGACATTTCTGACATTTATAGAAATTTTGAGGTTTTTTGAAGTCCAAATGGGTTTCACTAAAATATTATATCTTTGAGCTCTATTTAAAATTGTTTTATAGTCATGACGTAATAAGGTACCTTTGTATAAGGTAAGGTACCTAGGTATAAGGTAACTTTGTTCAATGACGTTTCTATACGCTTTCACTTTCACACCTCGACCTTGTCTGTGTCACCTTTGCCAAACTTCAGCATGCCCCATCCATATGGCCTCATGCAAACCAATAACTCCTTTAATATTCTTCTCCCCTTCTCTTGCAAACTGCTTACAAATTTATATTTCCAATCTACGTTCCTTCTTTTCTCTCCTCGCCTTTTCTTTCCTCTTAATTATTCTCTGCAAAACTCGTTCCCAATCTCTATCTGCTATCCGTTTCTTACTATTTCTCCAATTATTATTTTTCATGGCCTCTTGACTATATTTTTTAATAAAGTCTATGTCATGTACACTTTCTCACTTTAGTTATCGAGTATATACATATATCGAGTACATTTGTGTTTAGCATCGTTACACCTTCACTATGTCTACTATACACTATCCTACTGTTTACATTTCTACTTCCTATTTAGTCTATACAATAATTTTCCCTTCCAATATATCTTAACACATACATAGGTATATAATTTTGCATTCGTAATCATCTATGATAATATCTCATTTGATACCTACCAAATTTTCTTGCACAATACTTTAACGATAAATCTCTATGCCAAGTGATTTATAATATAATTACAACTAAAACATAGTTCATCTATTATACAACATGATTATTTAGAGATATTCTTAGTTATAATATTAACAACTTCTATTTTTCCACATATGATACGTAAGAAATTTTGTATTCTAATACTTATTATCCCAACATGATTACATTACATCAATCTGACCGCCATCGTCCTTATACCTACTCAGCCCAGTAAACACTGTGTAATACAAGTTAAATTTTTTATACAGCAATATATTTAAGCTGTGGGTAGAGAGCCTAATGGAGTATTCAAATAAATAACTTCTTTAAGGATTCTAGAGATTCTTAATAATTATAATAGGATGGTAACTTTAAGCATCTGCTTTATTGCTCTTCTGTTAAAAGGGGCATATTTTAGAGATTTTGCACCTATTAGGGAATTTACTGCTTTTAATAAACAAATAAAATATATAAGCAAGCACCGCGGCTAAAATGTGTACAAAATATTTTTTTTAAAAAAGCAGGCTGACTATTCGGCTAAATCATTATGTAAAATTTTCTGTGTTCTGTACTTTCGTACTAACATTTTTCAGTTATATCATGAGCAGTTAAAAAAGTATGTGCTTAACATATGTTTAGAACATACTTTTGATTGCTATGCAAAATGGAATGCAAAACTTCTTTACATTCGATTGCATAATCTAAATAGTATATCCAGTGGCAAATGAATTTTTTTTTCTACGCCAGTAGTAAATCAGTACTAGCTACGCCATTAATTTATTGCTAAACACAATCAAATAGTAACTCCTTAAAAGTAAACAAAAAAATTGGGCATATATACTATAAATTTATGTCAATTTTAAAAGAATGTTACTATTGCCTCTGTATTTAAAACGGTATTTACAGAGAGTGTCCTAATAGAGAGATAGTATATTGTTTTATTAGGAATAAAAGTGGTTAGAAATAAAAGTTATTAGAAATAAAAGTCCCAACATGTGGTTTTTACTACTTATAAAACAAGCTATTTTTTCTTCAGACATCACGAATTTCACCACCAATGAAGCATTATGTCTATATATAATGGCCGCGCCTGCGCGAGTATTAAATAAAATACCCCTTGGATTTGACTTTCTCTGCCGCTCACAGCATCAAAAAATTATTCTGCAAAATTAATTGTCGCGTATCGGGAAAAAAAATATTGTCGAGGCCGTCCCGAGACGAAATAATCTCCCGGGTAGCTATTCTTGAAATCCGGGGAGTAGATTATATCATGAGAAGTGGGCGGAGTTGTCTCGTAACCAAACATTTGATATTCTTGAAAACTACGAGCATTCACTTCACTGATTTGTAAGAGAACCTGATTCTCATAGTATTTTATAGGAGAAGTATAAAGTTCTCCTGAGAAAATTCAGTTTCTAACCCAACTTATAGAACGTAGTGATTAAAAGTTAATGTCATCTTGAGAGAAATTATAGTTAAATTGTAAGAATTATATAAATAGATATTTCAATTTACAGGTATGTAATATAAATATTATATTATATATATTATATATTTCTTAATATTTGACATTATTATAATTGATAGGCAATACCAAGCCAGTTTTACGGTCATGGATCTTGATGAAATGTTGGAAGCGGTTGTGGTATTGGGTGACTTGCACAATGCTGAAGAGCAAACAGATGGAGAACGTCAATTGCTTCAAATGACAGACCCATTTACATTATCCGATGTAAAATTTGTCAAATACTTCCGAGTTTCAAAAGAACTAGCGAGACCATTTACTTATAAATATTTTCCTGTATAATTTTTGATATGTTGGTTATGATGTATAATAATAATATATATACGTATTGCAAAATTATCTAACATATCTTTTATTAATATATTTTAGGATGCATATGGTTTCCATTATGTCGTTTTACTATGTTATGCAGTATTTCTGTTTTATAATATTCTTATCCAAAAAATTAAGTTTAAAACACAATTAAGAAATGTAAAATTATTAAAATTAATCTATTAAAAATTTGCGATTCTGATTAAGAAAATTATAAGTACTTACTTGAAATGAAACAATTATCATTGAGTATAGAAGTATTTAATATTTAGAAAAAATAATACAAGATAAAATATTACTTATAATATACTTGAATATTATATACCTGTTATAAATTAAAATTCATTAGACCAATTATTGCACAAGAAATATATACCTAGCACATTAAATTTGTATACAACAATAGATTTGAAACAATTTTTAGAAAATATGCAATAAAACTCTTGACGGAGCTCTTATGCGAGCAGTTGTCTAGCCAAAGAGTTATGATTCTGGCGTCTCTGTTAATTAAAAAGAAAGAATAAAAGGAGATTATTATTTCTTCTTTTTTCCTGCCAGATACCCTCGTGCCAAAGAGGTGTGATTGGTTTGACAGGCGTTTTCGGTCCCACCGGAACAAAGCTTTCATTGAATACTACGATATTCTAGGAGTAAAGGAGACAACCTAGAATTCTTCTATTCTAGGCAACATAACTTTTTGAATATCCGCTGAATAGCATACATCATCCTCTTCTCTTTTAGAATCAGCGTCGATCTGATACATTTCTCTTGCAGCTATATATTGTTTCTATGTTTTGCATATTGTTGGCAGAATTCACCCTCAGCAAATAATATCCTCTGTGTGATCATGAGTTTTTAACTTGGCAAATTCTTCGCAATCTTCATGACCCAAACGCATAAAAGATATATTCATTTCTGTAAGTACTTCACTAGCTCACTTTGATGATGTCGATATTATATTATTTAGTTCAAAAGTAGTAGTGAAGCTTGCCACGCTTTAACCTCAAAAGTAATAATGGTAATAATGTACAGCGATTCACAGAATAAGACACACATTTTTCATGATACTAAGATTAGTGGCACATTTTTAGCATAGATTAGAGATTTTTAGGTTATAACTCCATGGACCATGGACATAAATAATAATAAACAGCTGATAAATTCTTGATTTTGATTGGCTAGAGCTCGAAAGTATCACCGGCAACGTTGCAACAATCGTGACGAAAAGTTCACATCACGTTCCCATCCAGCTACGTTCAAGAACAGCGATTTAGCAACGAGGAGAAAGGGAAGTGAACTTCCGGGGAAGTGATCTCATATTTTCTCATGAGAACTTCTCATGAGAAGTTCTCTCGAACTCAAGAATAGCCACCCTGGTCACTAAAAAAATTTCGCGGCCGTGGTGTATGCACTATTTTGCAACCGTATGCATGCCTGTAATTTTTTGTAACTGATAAAAGTATAGTTGGAATTTTGGTATAAACGTCAGATATCAGCGTTTCTATGGAAATTAAAATGAAAATGAAAATGTTAACTTTATAGGATTCATAATAGATAAAATAAACACTAGTTTATTAGCCTGCGTATCTGTTACCATAGCAACGACTAAACAAGCAATTAATAATTTATAATATAACAGTTGATTATAATATCTCAGAAAGTAAATATAGTGAATCATGCACAGCCGCAAATAGGTAAACTCTGCATGCTTCACATTTGCCAGATAAATCCCGAAAAATTTATGAATTTGCTTACAAGAAATTCCAGGATTTGCGAATTAATAACCAGATAAACTCTTTCACGGAAAACGGCTTATTCTTCTGGCTTATATTAGTAAAGTATTATATCATTTAAATTATTTATATTAACGGCCGTCTGAAAAGTCACACTTTAATATTATGAAATGAGCTGTTAATGTCATGTTTTACTAACCTCTGTAAAAAAAGTAGTTTTTAGAACAATCATTGGCGTTAGGTGCGGAAATCAAAATAAAAATTTGATCGAACATCTAAACAACGAACTCAATGATTTTCAACCATACAAATTGTATATCTACTATAGAACCCTTACCTAACATTGTATAGGTTTCTTGTTCTATTCTGATTACAGGCCGCCATAATGTATAGATATTACAATAAATTGTCTACAATAAGTCTAGTTTCTTGTGAGGGGAATATTCCAAATATTAATATGTCATTCAAATATATAACAAGTATATTAAGAGAAGAATGTATTATAAAAGAGAGCATGTATTATAAAAGAGAGCAGTATTATGCTAAAAGAAAGCACATTAGCACATTAGCACAATATTCATATTCTGTATCATCTTGATGCGCCTTCTATAGTTAATTTCTTATGGTTTTACAACATAACTAGAGGCATAGCTGGAGAACATATGCCTAACATGAACGTTATAAGTCGTTAGTTGTATTTTATGCCATCGGAATATGTTTATTATACAATTAGTTCCATACCTGATAGAATTAGGTACCTTAAATCAAATTATGTTTTAGTTTATTAGAAATTGTAAAATTAGTTCATGGCAATTAGAACTATTATAATACTACGACTTAAATATTAAAAGGTGCCTTAAAGGTGTCCCATTCTAAACAAAATTATTTCCAGTACATAACAAATATGTGATAAGATCAAATGTAGCAATATCACAAAACACATATTCCACAAATTCTATTTAATTTCAACATGCAAGCTCAAATTTAAACTACATTTAGTTATAACATAAACCATTCAAATTTAGTATCTAAACGTACTATACGACTGATATGATCTAGTAAATGCCACAAATTAAACACCTAATTAATTCAAGTATTCCATATCTACAATAAATATTGTAAATTACTATATAAAAAGCGGTAGTCGCAGTTGAATGAACATTGCACTAAGTTACGCATAAATTTGGTGCCATTCACGAATGGGTAGTTCAATTATTGCCAATAGAAAAAATTGGGCTAGTTCATCAATGTTATATAATAGATCTAGATACGTCTACATACAATGTTGAACAAATTTGTATATGTAATTATTGCCACCCGATGTATAGATTATATAATGTCCGTATTTGTAGGTTCCTAAAATGTTATCTACATGACTCTGGAGGTCCTATGAGGCATAAAGATCTTATTGAATTTTTTTTTATTTTAAATGTAGCCTCAACCCAGGTAGAACCACCCCAGAATTTTATTCCATAATACAGTAAGCTTTGAAAGTATACATAATAAACGTGAAGCGTGGAAACTGATATTTTTCCTTATAGTATATATAGCATAGACAGCACTGGATTTTTTTCTATTAAGCTCCTCTAGATGGTGTCCTCATTTAAGATTCTTATCTATGAAATAGAGTGAAATAAAGTGATGAAATTATATTATATTCAAGTACTATATCCATTTGCGTGAATTTTTAAGATGAGTGAAATGCGAAGTTATTTGTTTTAGTGAGATTCAGTAACAATCTGTTTTCAAAAAACCAAAAAATTACATTATTTAAGAGTTTCTTACATTCGGGTGCAGCACTGTTAAACGTCTATCAACCGCAAATGGGGAAAACAGAACTTCGGGTCAAATCTTGCAACTGAATTTTAAAGCCTAAGTAATTACTAAGTAAAGCCTCTGCCGATTGATCTGAAATTTTGCACGCACGTTTAGTTTGGATGACAATACATGGTTAGCTAAGTGACGTCATTCTAAATCACATATGGTGCCGCCCAAGATGGCGGACAGATGGGTAAAAAATGAAAGGGTTTACTGAGAATACGAAAATAAAATAATGCCACTCTAAATCCAATATGGCGGACTACCAAAGATGGGGACTACCAAAGATGGCGGACCAGTTATTTTTATGTATTTCCATGATATGGGTATCAAATGAAAGGGTTTGTTGAGGATAATACGAGAATAAAATTCTCTCACCCTAAATCCAATATGGCAGACCAAAGAAGGCGGATTAGTTATTTTGTATGCACTTCCGTGACATGGGTATACAATGAGAGGATTTGCTGAGAATGAGAATGAGAATACTAATGTTCTAAATAACTTTTACTAAGTATTACTCTATATCACGGTGAAATAGGTAAATAAGGCTAAATTGACTTATTTTTAGAAAAGGAATTTGTGGTCTATCATTGTCCAGGTAGTTTGCAGACACCCTGTATATTAAATGCCCATATAGGGTTATCATCAAGTCTCTATTACATTACTATTATTGTGATAAGCTTAGAAGCAAATATTTCGGAAAGTATTAAATTTAGGAAGGCTAATACCGCGCATCCACGCACAACGTTTTCGAGTGTTAACGCCCTATGGCGAATAAGTCAAATGTGCTTCCATCTAGCGACTGTTACAAGATTTACTAGAAATGGTTTGGGTAGATTGAAACAGAAGGCGTTACTTATAACATTTAACATAATTTTATGCAGTCTCTTATAAAATTGTGATCCAATAAAATTGAAGTTAAGTTGAGAGCTATTATATAAAATAAGTTTTTAATATATATAGATTATATTACGTAGTTTTACATGCACGTTTGTGCTTTTGCAGCTTCATTTCATTTAATGAATATTGTGTGATAACAACATGGTCGGCGTATTTAAAGGGGTTATTCCGAGCAATGTCAGAGGTGTATTGTCGCGTTCGCGAAATTGCCCCACATCATGAGTAAACT
The DNA here is from genome assembly GCA_964058915.1 of Tetropium fuscum. Taxonomy (NCBI): domain Eukaryota; kingdom Metazoa; phylum Arthropoda; class Insecta; order Coleoptera; family Cerambycidae; genus Tetropium; species Tetropium fuscum. The sequence continues at coordinate 312 of CAXKVY010015717.1, read as the reverse complement.
TATAAATATAGACGAATATCGTATATACTAATATACTATTTATATAATAATATATCTTTGTTATAGATGCCAAGAACATACTAACGATTCACAGATAAACAAAAATGGACCTTAGATTAGAATAACTGGAAGCAACTATTGCAGAAATTAGGTTGGGGCGACCTATTCGAGCAGTAGGAAGAGAATTTGGTATTCACGAGTCATCATTGCGGGACAAGTTGAAACTGGCGATTGTGACCCCTCCAAAATTGGGACGAAGATCCATTTTTACCGAGGAACAAGAAAATAAGTTGGCGGAACATGTAAATAAAT
>CAXKVY010015716.1:0-25707 GCA_964058915.1 Tetropium fuscum | reverse complement strand
AGATTGATTTCAGGGGATCTGCCGTTTCGATTTAAAGCGGAAATATTTTAAGACCACGCTAAATCAACGCTACTTAAATTTTAAATAGTTTCAAGTCATTTATTGTCTTTTTAAATTTAGTAGTAACATTAACCAAAGCGATAATTCGTCACAGAAATATTTAAACTTACTCGTTATTAATATTATCAGTATTACAGAGGCTGATCGTCGTATTAATCAGATCGTCTAAAAATTTGAAAAACAAATTTATTGTATAGGTCCGGACCAGATACCAAGCTTTCTGGTTAAATATTGCATTAGTCCGTTCACTTTACGAGTGGTGTATATTTAGATATGGTGCATATATATGATCGTATGCCAGTTCATATCTAATGCAAGAGAGGGAATGATTTCTATCGATCAATATTGTTTCTTCACTTCGGTTTTCCTGATCAACTGATGTTTTTATTAATTGTTTTTCAAGCATAATTTAAATAATAAAGTACATTTTTTGACAGACGTTATAATGTAAAATAAGAAAGTTATCGAATTTTTCTTGTAACACATATATCTAGTGTTCCGCAAGGGTCAAACTTGGGACATCTATGTTTTTTACTGTTCATAAATGACCTAACCTTAGATTTGAAGTGTTCTATACGTGGTCTAATAATATATCTAAATAAATATAAATCATCACTTAAAAAAATATTAAAGCGTCTACAATATTGACGACTCTCGACTTATGCAGCGTGATACGATACTATCTCCGCATGGCATCAATATTCTGCATCATGTCATAGTCTATATGATATCTTTCAAATAATCTTGATGCAACAATTAGTAAATGTTATACTGTAACTTTTACGATAAAATTTATAACTCTCTGATGACTGGTAACAGTTATCAAGATCAAATATGTGATCTGGGTATTATAACATATGATCATAAAATGTCTCTTGTTCCTCACACTGATGATACGATCATATTATTAGAATACGTTTAAAATAGTTACTAACGTGTGTTACTTATAAAGATGTTAGGTATAAAATTACTGACTATCTTCATCGATATGTTATACTAATATATGAAATATATATTATAGAAAGCAATGAGAAGTCAAACAGGCCAATTTCTATAGAATGATAGTTATTCTATAAGTAACACTGCACATAAATTCATATATTTTATGGGGATTTCTCGGATTTGAATGCTGACAGTGGGAACGGTTGTCAGCTGCGACGCTAAAATTTCGTTGTTAAATCTCTTATACATATTTATGCTTATTTACGTATCCAATATAAACTGAAAATATGCTAACTGCATATCAAGTATTTCCAGGCAATTTTATTAGCTCTGGTGTGCATATATAGGCATATTATTTTAATCCAAATAAGATTTTTTCATCACTGACGTTCTTCATTTTGTGAATGCAACAGTTAGATTAATATATTTAAAATGTTTATTACGAATAACTTCGCATGCCATTTGGTCTCAAAAATACTGCAGCATCTTTCAAAGGATTTTAAGAGATATTCAAAATTTCATTAATAAATATATATATATATATATATATATATATATATATATATATATATATATATATATATATATATATATATATATATATATATATATATATATATATATATATACACACATCTTAAAATTATATATTAAGCAATTTTTTTTGTTGAAAACGTGTGCAAATTTTTACAAATTATTTCAAATGTAACTGAATTGTGATATGTTTGTTTTCCATAGTAACTTCTTATATATATATATATATATATATATATATATATATATATATATATATATATATATATATATATATATATATATATATATATATATATATATATATATATATATATATATATATATATATATATATATATATATATATATATATATATATATATATATATATATATATATATATATATATAATATAGCTTGTTCTGTGCTCCATTTTTTTTAATAAGACATGTCCAGCTATATAATACATGCTTTGTATGAGTATTTTCTGGGAATGTCCGACAATTAAGAAAATCAACCTTGAGTTGCGGCAACTTTTAAAAATTACTGATAATCTTTACGCAGCCATTGTTAATTTCAGAGATAAAATGCATACGCCCACTTTTATTTTCTTTATTGGCGCAGCTGACCGAGGAACATACGGCTCCATATTTTTCGTTTGGTATAGATATATGCTTAATATTATGTCTCCCAGTGATTGACTAATTGTTACAATGTACTTCTAGTATCGAGCATGCATGGAAGCTATTAATTTACATATATTATTTTAATCATCGATCTTGTTTCGAAAACGCCATGGGCCACGTAAAGTAAAAAAAAATATATAAAATCTTATGAAAGGTTCCTCATCGTAAAACGCAGTATTAAATGTTAATTTCTCGAACATACCCAGGGTAAAAATAATGCAGTTTGAATATTTTAAGTTTATTTAAATATAATGTGGTAGTTTATATTTTGCACCTCGCGCCGCCTGTATCAAAATGTAAAGACTTTATCATCGTTAAATGTGCACATAATATATTATAATAAGAATAAAGTTCAGTAAGAAACACATATTAATAAAATCTGTATGTACATATATATGTATATATATTGTATATATATATATATATATATATATATATATATATATATATATATATATATATATATATATATATATATATATATATATATATATATATATATATATATATGAGTGATATGATATATCACTCGTCGTATCCTGACGAAAAATAAATATGAGTTTAATTTGGACTTCACTACACTGATGCTACATAATTCTACACTTGTATTGATATGCTCGGCATAGTAGCTGATTCTACAAGCAGTTTAGAATTACAGCGTTTCAAGAAATGCAGGTCTTGTCTACTACTGTCTACTAAACTAAGCTAAACTGATATCTAATGCGAAAGCATTGTAACCTGATAGCAGGGGAAGCTGTTATCTTTTGATACATCGGCAAAAGCATAACGCAAAAGCAAAAGTATATATTACTGCTATATACTAGGCTTGAATATTATATAACAACTCCCTTCTTATAGAAAAAGTTGGTGTTATACAGCAACTTTTAGAAGTTATATAAAAATAATAAAATGTTTATAAAATGTTAAAATGAAATAAAATAAATGGTAATATGTGAGTACAATAAATAAAAGTCTTTTTGTCAATTCAGTTCGATGTCTTCTTCTGATGGTCCTTCTTCGGGATGGATGGACGGTTGTCTTCTTGGGAGAATGTTTGAGAAACTGCCGAATATTCGTCTCGGTCTTGTTTTTGGAGAAGATACACTTGCTGGGGCGATGAAGGCTAATCGTCTTCTTCTACATTTAAATGTTATATAGAGGACAACTAGTAATATTATCAGTGTGATAATAAAATACGTGAACCATGAAGTCTGTTTCTTTACGAATGGTTGATTGATCAAATCGTCTAAATTGCGGGAATATTGGTCTAACTTATGCTTGTCAATTTCAAGCTCTTCTAGACTCAAGTTATTGGGTTTGAGAGGCTTTAATTTCGATTATTTTTAATTGTCTGGAATGCCACTACAACAATCATAAGGTATTACGAATAGATGTGGATTTTAGTTGGCTTCCACGAATTTTTTGGAACTTGCTTGGACTTTCGTTATTCCAATAAAATCACTACATCCTGGTTGCATTTTGAGGATGCTATTTTTGTAAATTAGTTCAGTAATGAAGCTTCTCTTGGGACAGTTCTTGGATTATGATTTGAAGTGGTTCTGAAATGATAGTTAACCGCATATTTTGTTCGAGTTCTTGGACATTGTATCCTTCGCTGGAGACTAGGGATATTTGGCAATTTTTTGGCAAGGATTGTAAATTTTTGAATAATCTGGCTTCACATACGGCATCGTTATCTATTGGGAAGGCAAATAGATTGGAACATGACCTCATTCTGAAGTACAACGGTTTACACAAATTTGGATCCTGGATTGGTTATACATTAAAGAATCATCACCTTTTACTATATATTTGTTAGCTATATCTTATACCCGTCTTATTGGAAAAAAACATATATTTGCCCAATACCGAAAAAGGGAAATCAAAATGATATTTCAAATTATAGAGGAATTTCACTACTGTGTAATTTCTCTAAAATCTTTGAAACCATACTGTATAGTAAAATTTACTACTCTACCAGGCAGCTTATTTCGTCACGCCAACATGGGTTCATGCAAAGGAGGTCAACAATATCTAATTTAGTGGTTTTTACCCAATATGTCTCTGAGGTTTTGGATAATAGAGGACAGGTCGATGTCGTCTACACGGACTTCCAAAAAGCATTTGAGCAGATTGACCATAACATACTCCATTTGAAACTAGAAAGTATTGGTTTTTCTGAAGCATTGATTAAATTATTCACCTCTTACTTAAGTGATAGACACTTTATGGTCAGATATCAAAATTTCAATTCAATTTCATTTTCTCCAACTTCGGGAGTTCCACAAGGTTCCAATCTGGGCCCCATATTGTTTTTAATCTTTATTAATGATCTTCCTGAAGTCATTACTTGTGAGCATTTGTTATTTGCCGATGATTTTAAACTCTACTCTGAAATTCTACAGATATTCTACAGATTCCATCCATCTTCAAGACTGCATTAACAAAATGTCTTCATGGTGTGAGACAAATCATCTGAGACTAAATATATCCAAATGTAACGTAATGACTTATACTCGCAAAACTTCATCTTATACTCACAACTACTTCATTGGGAATGACATCATCAGTCGAGTTGATGTATTCAAAGATCTGGGTATTTATTTTGACAGCAAACTCACTTTTGTTGAACATATAAACCATATTGTTTCTAGTGCCTTTATATCTTATGGCTTCATTTACCGCAATTGCCGGGGCTTTTCCAATATAAGCACCTTCAAATCTCTGTTCTACGCTCTGGTGAGGTCAAAACTAGAATACGGGTCGATTATATGGTATCCCATTTATCACGTTCATTGTCAACATTTAGAATCGATCCAAAGAAAGTTCTTAAAGTATTTGATCTTTTTGCAAGATGGATCTTATCCTCCTAGAGGTCTGGATCAGAATTATTTACTTGCGAGATTTAATTTTGACTCTTTAGAAACTAGACGCAATATCATGCTAATTAAATTCTTATTTAATATCTTGAATGACAAGCTTGATTGCCCTGATCTATTAAATAAAATAAATTTTCTGATACCTCGCCTAAATTCTAGACAGCAGACTTTATTTTACTGTGTTGCTCCTAGATTAAATATTTTAAGAAAATCCCCAATATCTCTAATGTGTGAAAGTATCGTATCGCTTCTGATTGTGATATTCAGTGTGATAATTTGAAGAGTATATGAAACTGGTTAGCTCGGTTAGCTTAAGTATTTTAGGTACTGGTTTAATTTGTTGTAGTGACTTATATTTTGTTTGTTTGTTTTATGTTGTCATATATACATATGCATATTTAGTTTGGCTAATAGGTATTACGTCTTATGTAGTGAATTGCTGTTTTGTATTATTTTACTTCTATTTATATTGTTATATCTTAATTATTACTTGTATTGCTTTTATTCCTGTGATTGGGTTTTTTCCTTTTGGAATAAATAAATATTATTATTATTATTATTATATGCAAAATATCATGTAATCCATTTCTATTATTCAAGATAGGGATTGGGTATAAACGGTATAACGTATAGGATTGTGAATCTGCTAGTGGCATTTTAAAAACGAATACTAAGTTTGAATTGGTTTGAATAGCTTCTAATTGAATAATGTCTAAGTATTTAGCAACGTTTGATGATTTCACAAGAAATGGTAAGCTATTTTGATGTAAATTTTGTGAAATCTCCTATAACGAGTAATCAGATCGCCAGGGTTAATAATTGATGTGTGAATGATTTTGAAATGCGCATCTGTTTGAATTTAGAATATCGTATAAATTGTCTTCGATATACAAAAAACTTTCCATGAGTAATTATACAGGGTTTTGAGACAGTTAGAGGCATGTAATCTTATTTGAAAATAAGAAAAAAATTCATTACTTATTTTGTTTTTAAACAGTAAGAGGTGCATATTCATAAAAATGTCCTAATTTCAATAAAACCCACCATATATTCGAAAATAAGTGAAATATCATAAAACGACCAAATGGGTTTTTTCGAATTGATTCATAGGCAGGTATGAAACTTTGATCTCGATTTTGGTTTTCCTAAATTCTCGGTACGAATGAAGTTTTGATTTTTTGTATGGGTTTAGTTTATACCCCGTATATTTTTTTACCACGATAGAAACATGATATACAGGCCATTTATTACCAATGAAATTTCCAAAATCTTCCTGAAACCCGCATTTTCATATTCCATATTATTCAGAAGATATATACATCCAAAGTTACATTAAAATTTTGAATTATTCCAACATATTGGCCAGCAGTGTATTTCATAAAATGTGATATCCCAGGCAAGGAGGCGTTATGTTATATCTACGATTTCTAGTTACTTTATATAAGCTTATTGCACTTTTAACACATTCATTTAGTTTAAAAGCTACTATGAACTTTCCTTTTATGTGTTAAGTGATCTATTGGAACGATCACGTACCCGTGAATATTGCCGGCTCTTGGACTATAAGTACATTGTTAAACATCATATGTCACTCCGCAAATCGTGATATCCGTCTTAATATGTTTTGTTATGAAACAGCAAGAGTTAGAGAGTATTAGAAAGTGCTCACCGATGGGCCACGACATTGTGCCTTTTAATACGGTTAGTACCACATGGGTATTGTATTACGGAGTAGAAAATAATATTAAGTAGGAACAAGTATTTCTAACTGATACAATGATATATATATATATATATATATATATATATATATATATATATATATATATATATATATATATATATATATATATATATATATATATATATATATATATATATATATATATATATATATATCGCTTTAGTTCATTTGTTAATAATAATTATTATAATTACATTAGAAAGAATATATTAGAATGTTATTTTTGTACTGGGTAAATTGAATTTTATTAATTGATATTATTGAAAATTTTATATATTCCTTTTTATACCTCTTATGCTCCGGCTATGTTCAGTTAATCAATATACCTGTTTAATTTTCTCAATTTCAATTTAACACATTTATTTATGATAAATTCGATGATTACTATGCTATAGATATAGGTATATGATGAAATGAGAATATTGTTATATGGTGGATAAGAGAAAATGATAATAAATAAACTATTATAAAAAATTTGCATCCGCTACTTAACTACCTTAACCTAATATACAATTATTGACATTTATGATATTTATGACTTTGTAGACTTTTCGGGTATTCAGTCCGAATTGGTTTCACTAAAAATCTTATATTTATGAGCTTTATTTAAATTATTTTTTAATAGTAATTGGTTAGTAATTGATAAATTTAGAAAAATTGTGCAAACATTTTGAAATCTCATTTTATAGTCATGACTCATATTCGAATTATATGATAAGGTACCTTTATTGTGTCTAATTTTGCTTCTTAACTCTTTTATTTTCACACTTTGCTTTTGTCTGTCCCATTTTGATTAAATTTCAGCATGCCCCACCGATGCAACTCAATAACTCCTTTAATACTATTCTCCCCTTATTTCTCTCTGCAAACTGCTTCCAACTTTATATCTCCAATCTCCGTTTCTTATTTTCTCCCAGGCCTTTGTTTTTTTCTCAATTATTATCTGCAAACCCCTTCCAAATTTCTAACTGCAATTCGTTTCTTATTTTCTCTCAATTATTATTTTTCTTCCTTGGTTTCCACCCTTTTTGTTTTCCTGCTGTCTTGATTCATTCTTAGAATAAAGTCTATGCCATGTCCTATTTTATATATTAATGTCTATGCCATGCTCACTTTCTCACTTTAGTTATCGAGTTTATTTATGTTTAGCATCTTTACACCTTCTCTATGTCTACTATACACTATACCTACTATACCTACAGTTTACTTTAGTTCCTATTTATATGAATCCTATTTATATTTTCCCTTCTATTTATGATATATCTGAATACATACATATATAATTTTACATTCGTAATCATTTCTGTTCTGTTTAACAAGAAATCTCTACGCTAAGTGATTTATAACATAATTACAACTCAAATAGAGGAACATTGTAATCGTATTGGAAATAAATATGATAGTGATAGTAGCTCTGGTGATAGAGAGTTAAAAAATAAATGTAATTTTTACATTATAATATTTTAACAATAATCTCGTTTATTTTTTTATAATTTGGGCATAGAGGGTGATTTTTAAGAGTTTAAAATTTGAAATACATGGTAAATCATGTTGGGAATATGAAAGAAGCTTTATTCTACATAATTAAATAAGATATGAATTCATGAAATGCTTAAACCTGCATTTTTTCTATTTTTTTACTGAGGGGGTAGTTTTCATCCCTTAAAAACAAAGAACATATGTCACTTTTGAAGATAAGGATAAGATGGGCTTAATTCCAATATCCATTTTAATGAAAATCTATAGAAGTTAAAAGACTGGACTAATAAGTTTACACTCGAAGTAGTTTCCACAAACACCAAAACACTTTTACTCTGCTCGACGCGCGTTTCGCCAACGAAATTGGCATCATCCGGAGACGATTAAAACCAATCTTAAACTAAAAAATCTACCCTATTTATACTATTTTTATGGTGACGTCATTAGTCACGCTTCAATGATCAGTTGCTATACGGTATAGGTTCCTTGTCGATATTCATACTATTTTTACATTTCATAATTTCTATGCTCTCAAATGCATCCAACTGTCTATTATTGGTCACATTTCTGACTGATCTTAAATTACTAATATCTATTCTACGATCGTTGTCAAAAGCATGTTGTGCAACACTAGACTTATCTGTTCTTCCATATTTTAGATGAGCCATATGCTCCTTAAACCTGGTGTTAATTGATCGTCTCGTTTGTTCAACATATTTTCGATCACAGTCATTACAACTAATTTCGTAAATCCCAAACGTAAATCGTAAATCCCATTTGGAAGAATTTTATCTGTCTTCAACACCAGCAATGAAAGGCGATAAACAGTTTCCCATTGCGGTTTCTTCATATTATTCATAGAACTTGTCATTGAAAAGGAAGCAATTTTGTTTCATACAAAGTTTTGTAAGGTTCACATATAAAAATAGTATAAATAGGGTAGATTTTTTAGTTTAAGAGAAGATTTTAATCATCTCTTGATGATGCCAACTTGGTTGGCGAGACACGTCGAGCAAAATAAAAGTGGTTTGGTGTTTGTGGAAACTACTTTGCGTGTTATCATTACATCAAAGGTTCCAGCCGTATCCAGTTTTAATAAGTTTACGACAAAAACGCAAGGGTTATCGATAGGGGTGGGGGTTAGGTGAACCTTTTTCGGGGAAATATATACTTTTAAATTAAATAACCCATTTGATACATGTTTTTATTATCTCGGAAAAAATAGCCTTACACCCTAAAATTGACCTCGGTCTGTCCATGAAAATACTTTAAAAGTCCAAGTTACTGGCGTTCCACGCGAAAGGGTCGTAGCAAAGTCGGACACGGAGATGGTACGAGCTGTCATTGACATCAGCAACTATTACTGCAAATGGCAAATAATTTACTTTAGAAAATGGATTCAGAAGGTCCAAAATCGTCTACCGATACAAAGGTCTGTTTTAATTGTTACTTTACTTTTATAGATCCATTTATCCAATTTTATATACACTTAATTGCCTGGCTATAGCTATAATAATAGTTTTCTCGGCTTACGGGATCATTATGCAAATTAAGTGGCATTGAGTTATATACAGTTTTTTACTGAAAATTAAACCGCCTCAGTATTTTATTAGTACCCAAAGTATAATTTTTTTAGTAACAAATATCTAGAGAGACAGGTCAAGCGGATCATATATGTTGGTTAGAAAACGAAAAGAAATTCGAAGTTTATGCTCCTTGATTTTGAAGCAGTCTAACAGGTTATTGTTCAAGTGGAATATCTTTCATTATGTCATTATATGTTTTCTAATATCCGATGTCGTATGTCGAAGTCAATTATTTCAAATAAATATGAAGCGGAAATTAATATATCTTCACAATAACATGTTTAATTACATTATTTCATACTTCACTATTTTTTATGGATTAGACATGTGGGGAACAACATTTAATAACAGGATAAGCAGTTAGTAAATTATATTCATTTAAATAATTTTTGGTGATTCAAGTACATGTAAAGTGCGGGTCCACGGATGTTACTGACACAAGAAACATTTTATCTTTTATCTGATGAAGAGTCATTACAGGCTACAAAAAAACATTTTTTCTGTCAACGCATAGAAATATACTTTAATTTTACTTTAAACATAATATATGTCCATTACTAGCAAGTTTTGAAGGGAATGTAACACTGGAATGCATGCTTGTTTTCTTTAATACAAAGACGCAAGTGGATGTACTTATGTAAATACCCTACGGATTGCATCATATCACTATATGATGAAGCATCGACTCAAAATTTGAATAGCACATTTTCCCTTGAAATGAAACATAATATTTTTAGGGGAGTTGTAAAGCAACATTATGTTTATTAATTATTCATTGTTTTACCTATAGAACCATATTGTACGATACATTTAATGAAAATATGCGTAAATTATTTTTCTCCTTATTCCTTGGTTTTGCAACAGTGGCACCTATTCTAAAGTGTATTCAAATAAATGGCAATATTGCCAGGGCGGCACGAACGAATCTAAAATACAAATAATAAACATATATTTGATTTATTGGTAATATAATTAACATTAAATTTAACGTTCACTCCCATCAGAAGATGCATCATTGCAAACTGGTGAGTCTTGGTTGTGATTGAACTATAGAGTTCAAGAAACTGCTATAGAAAACTGGTCGATTATTAGATTAATTAAAATATGCCGTGTTTTATTGTGATTGGTCGTATTTTATGACATGATATCACATACAAGGAGGCCAGCTAGTTGAATTTCATTCGCAATCCCGGGAATAACCACCTCTTCCCCTAAAACTTCAGGTCGATCAGCCTAGTGCCAGCGATGAAAAAAAATTGTTGAAAAGGCCATATTAGACAGGATTAAGGAGAAATCAGAACAGCTAGAAGCCCAGACGAGCAGTCCGCGTTCAGAACAGGACATTCCACAGAGCTCCAACTGCTGCTAGCGGAGTACGTCACAACCATGGCCCTCTCCGCAGACGACACCTTTATCCACGCCAGATCCTGACAAGCGGCACAGGCCACTTGCTACCTGCAGGAAGGCGGAAGTCAACGCAGAGAAGAGTTAAGCAGTGCTGTTCCGGAGGATTCGCAAGGATAGGGTAGCAGGATACCATGCGTCTCCATGAACGACGTCAATATCTAGTGGAAGAACAACATCAGGTACCTTGGCGTGACCGTGGATCGAGATCTGACACGAAAGAACAATATAGAGGCCACTACGGAAAAGGCAAAGTTCACCCGGGCCCTGCTGTACCCGATGTTAGCCAGCTACAGGAGGCTGAGCCTGAACAATAAGACGACCCTCATCAAGATCGTGCTACACACCCCAGCTAACCTACTCATCCACCGCATGGGGATACGTAGCGATGACGCACCTCAAAAGGTTCCAATCAGTGGAAAAGATAGCGCTTAGGACTGCAGTAGGCGCTCCGTGGTATGTGATCAACGAGGTCTCTGTAGGGAAGTACAAGACGGCCACGGAGATGATCAAGGACCACGCCAAGAAGCTTTACATCATCGCAGAGGTCCACGGGAATCTGTTGATCCGGCGGGCCACAGACTGCGGTCCAGAGGAATCAGGGCCACATAAGCAGACCACCAGATCCTGGACAATGGGTAAATATAAGCTAATTACGATTTCATGTTTTTAGCACAACTGAATCGAAGAAGCAGGCGACACCGAAGAAAAGAAAAGGACTAAAGAAAATGTTGACAATAAAACAGTAACTTGCAGTAGACGGCGCGGTCGACTGTCTTGCCAAACCACGCACCTTTACCTTACCTGACGTTGATCCGTCATCCTGAGCTAAAACGCTCATCCTTCCATGCCAGAGCCATGAATGCCGAGCAGCCGGGCTCTAGCAAAGCGCAGCGAGAGGCAGGAAGAGTGCATTAAACACCCGATGGATAGCCGTTATTCATCCTGGCCTCTATATCTATCTGGACTCTATGGACTATATCTGGATTCTAAATGGATAACTTATGGATCAGCATAATTATATCTGGACTATAAACGGGCAACTTATGGATAGTCAGAATGTGCAGCGATACATCCATAGGATGAATGTATGAATATAAACTGGATTACTTATGCATATCCGGAGGTATCATGATTGTCTATTCGTGTTAATATGGATAACATGGATGATAATATTATTGTCCATTCATGATAAGATGGATTAATGATAATACGATAATAATTGTGTATAATAGACCTATTAGGGACCTACACAATAGACCTACACAATCTAGGGATGTGAGAAGTTATGATGTATGTATCTTCATAGGATATCCATGGGAATCTAATTGAACTCGAAATTAATAACTTATGGATATCCATAGCCACAGTCCATGGGATAAATGTGTGCTATTTGAAATATGAGACAGTTTCCTATAAAGATATTTTCCAAAGTTGTGAGGTAGATTAGGCGTAGCATTAACTATTATGATATATTTAATGACATTTTCCTTATAAAAATTTACTATCCTTAACTCATAAATTGTCAATACGGAGTGCGGATTTAGTGCCCATTTTATTGCATGACAAAAGGCTCATACTCACTTGCAGATTACCATATGCAATCCAGCTTAAAATAAAACGCAAAAAGAGAATATTGCTAAAGTATGTGGAGTACGGATATAAAATATCTATTATATGCGCTATTATATATTTAATAACACCTATCATTCATTCCAAGTGTACAAAATTATTAAACTATTCGCCCTCGCTTGATATACAATAAATTATGCGGCGCGGCAGACTGTAATAATTAAATGTTTATGAATTATATTACTTAGTGTCATAAAACATTAACCAAAGAGTCTGTTTCGTATATTTATTATATATGCCTAATTAAATAATGTGATGTTTGATTATACCAATAGGTTTCTTAGTTGTTATTGGTAGTTTGCAGCAGGAAGAAATTTACGTGGCCAACAATTCTAAATCTATATTTTAATTAGGTAGTAATAAGGTTCGTTATTAATTACACAACATTCTTCTCCCCTGGAAATTAATTACTTATTAATATAGTTGAAAGCACAACAATGGCTTCCGCAAATACAGATCTACAGAACGACAATATCATATAAATATTTAGAATTATAACATTTTCTAGATTTGGCTACTATGGACAAAATCGTTAAACATTAGCACAGCTAAAACAATATATATATATATATATATATATATATATATATATATATATATATATATATATATATATATATATATATATATATATATATATATATATATATATATATATATATTGTTTCAGTTTAAATATAACAAATTAACATTAATTAAATTCAAATAAACAATAAAAAATTTGCTAGTATTAAGAAATATTGTATCAGAGCACTTGTAATAAATTTAAGTTACGTAGGTTTTGTCGCAGAATAGGAATAAGGTTTTAAGATTTTTTTTATTTTTATTAACCATATCTGATAATTTACATAGTCATATGCCATCAACTTCTTCCTTCTTGTTTTGAAGATTTCATGAATTAATTTAAACAATTTGAGCTTCACTCAAATTTAATGAATTTAATAAAATTTTACATACAATAAAATTCATTATTTTGAGTCAATAACTGCATCTTACAAATAATCTTTTAAAGACATTTATATAGATAGATAGACCTAATTGGCCCTCTAAAGGCCCCTCTAAGACTATAGAGTGCTCATTACTAAAGTGATGAACTGGCGCCCATAAAACAAGAACAGGATTCAATAGGGAAGAAAATAGAGTAAGTATCCTATACTCGTAATCAGATTATATGTATTTCCATCATATTATTTAAATATAAAATATAATTATTTAAAAAATCTAAAACATATTACATATATCACAATTACCATCTCATCAACGTAGGGCTATATATAAAATTTCATATTTATCATTACAAATTTATCAGCCCAAGGTAGAGCTTATTACATTTTTTTTTTCAATATATTTTATATTTAAGCAGTCGGGGGTCAGAATTGAGGCGAACTCTTTTCCTTTCAGCTTTCGAATCTATCTGGATTCTTCTTCAGGAATACTACAATAAAACTCTATCAGGTTATCATATTGTTTTAATGCACATACAGGTAAAGTCATATTAAAATTTAAAGAAGTCTTTAAAAATATTTCAAAACCCTAAAAAGGGTGCCTTCAGATTAAAATATTCTACATTTGGAGCACATGGTGGAAGAGGCTAACTAAAGTGCCATATGGTTATGACAAATCACAGCTTAGGAAACCTAAATTTAAGCGGAAGTACCAAATGTTAATTCAAGTGAGAGAAAGATATAAAAGAAAGGAATAATAACCGTTATAACTATATTATAACTATAATATATAGTTATAACTATAATATGTGGTATTTTAAGAATTTTAGATATTACTGAACAAAAGTAGGATAACTTTAATAATTACTAGACGTTTTTGGCCCTGAGATTAAAATTGAAACAAGAATTGTTATGATATGTAATGTGTTCTAAAGTGCTACCCGGGGAAAGAACGTTACTGTTGTCAAGATAGAGTAGATATGTGTACAAAATACTTAGGCCTTCGAAATATTTTTTGCATTATTAGTATTTAGTGTCTTTGGAAATTTAATTAATTAATTAATTAATTAATTTATTACTTACGGATACAATATAATCAAGATTCTTAAGATTAAAATTAAACCCCATAAATACACAAAGTATTGTTTAGTTTTACATAAAAAAATTAAAAAAGAAACAGTTTATGTATTTCATAAAATAAAAAAGATAAGTTAATCATGTAACAGAAACTTAAACTTTATAACAAAAACTTAAACATCGAAAGATAAATTAATCACCTACTATTTCTTACCTTCTATTATAGTTACTGTTTGCTATTACTATTTACATAAGAGTGCTACTAAATTATATATTTTTGTTATTTTCCATTGTGTAGGATATGTGCGGGTTTTAAATATAGAGTTAAACATTAGTTGCAGAGGATGCACAACGAAATCAGAGCATGTTTTAAAAACATACGACAGAATTCCATTTCGTCTCATAGACCTTTTAGGTTTAATTTTTTTATAGCCATAACAACATCCGTTGTAGTAATTTCGCTGATATTCAAAGTATCTGTAATGATTCCATTCTGCATTATTAAATCTATATCATAATTCGCATTATCAGGTCTATATACACTCTGGAAATAATTGCCATACAATATTGCAATTTCACGAGAAGATCTAGTGTGAGTATCGTTTAAATACATTGCAGTTTCTGTTTGTATGAGATTCTTTTTATTATTTTCTAAAAAAAACATTTTTGAAATCACCCTGTATATCATTTTCTACACTACTTACATCGCTTTTATAAGCAGTTTTTATATATTGCTTTACTTTATTTCTTTAAATTCTACACATTTGAATGTTATATTCATTTCCTGTCATTTTATTTCGTTTTCTATGCCTATCTTTCTTTTTTATACATTTAGTGATCTCAGGGGTAAACCATACAGGGTAAAGTCTTTTTCTGTTTGTAGTTTTAGGAACAACTTTATTGATAACAGCAAATGTGAGACATTTCCAAGAAATAACGTTTATGAAAGTAATTTTCTTTATCTAATATTTTGACGTCGTCATAGGACATTGTGTGGTTAAGATCTAAACTATGTTTGGCTAAGGTACATGGTTGTTTATTGTTTTTTTATTAACTTTATTAACTCTCATAAGTTTTACACGCGGTTTACTGTGCCATGAGTTGAGTAAGGTTAATTATAATCCCTTCTTATTAACCTAGTATCAAGAAGGGGAACACTATGTTGTGTATCTTCTTGTCCAATTGTAAATTGTAAAATGGTGTTCTAATTGTTAAATACATTAACAAGTTTTTCCATATTACAATGCGCAGTGCTGAGTATTACGTCATTTACATAGTTTTTAATAAAAGGTATCTGAAAGTCTAGTTTAGATAAAAAAAATCTGCTTGCCCAATATATCCCATCCCGTCCGGTCCCGTCCCATCCCATTCCATCTCATCCCATCCTTGCCAATATGTTATGCATGACCTAATAGATAATTGTGAATATTGCAATAATAAATTTAAAATCTGAAGCCCTAATTTCTTCTGTACTTATTTTTAATATTGATGGATATTCTCGTTTTTAGTTTATGACAAGGCGTGTACTGCTGGAAGATGATAATTGAAGCATACCGGAGTAGAAGATAAGCTTTTATAGTGGATCGCGGAAGATATCTAAAGCTTCTGATTGGAATTCTAATAGCTTCTCTATTGAAGTACGTATTCTGTAGAAATGTCGTATTAGCTGGCACGTAGTAAAACGTATTTTCCTGAATGAATTTTACGGACACTTGCAAGTAAACGATGCTTAATCATTTTAATAATTTGTAATTTGAAGTTAAACTAAAATAAAATACATAATATCATCTTCCTTCATTTTCATTCGCAATAATAAGTTTCCTACCACACGTAAATTTATAGCTAATAAATCTAAATAATTAATAAGGACGATAAGAATTACTATTCGCAATGAATCCACTGAACATAATCAATGTATCTAAGGCCATATCCAACTAATCCAAGATTATATTACTCTACTTCCCTACCGAAACGAGTAGGTATTTCATGTATTTAAAGGCCACCTCTTTCTTTTAAATTCTTTACGCAATTCTTTAAATATAGTAATTTGAAATAAAAAACACCAGTAATTGGCGAACATTTTAATTTATCTTTGAACTTTAAAACCCTCTATCTCGAAAACTCAGATTTTTTAACACGTATTAAATGAATCGTCCTATGGTGAAATCCTGCTAATATTGACTGGTACACTCTGTATTTGCCAGTCTTGCACTTAACTTTTAATACCTAGTACCTACGTTATAAAGACTATTGTGTGCAGTGAAAACATTTAGGTTAAACTTTACACATATTATTTTTATACAGTGAAAGTTACCATTTAAAGTATGCAATTACAATGGGTTATCTGTGTTTTTAATTAAAGACTTATTTGTGGGTGTCGAGAGGCAAGGGGCCTTGACAAATTAAACGCGACTGCTTTTATTACAGCTTATGAAAGGAGCATATGTTAAAAAATATTTTTAGACTGTGCGCAGTCGGAGACAAAGAAAGTGTTAACATGTTCCGTTATGAGCGTTGCTGATGGCGGCTACACCCATAATTGATGTGTGAGATAACATGTGAATTATTAAGTTACGCATAAACCACTATAGCGGAAAGCAAGTTGGTTTTCATGTAAAGTAGATTCAAAAGGAATGCCATTAATTTTCAGCTTATTCGTTGCATATGAACGATCACAAGTTACCTCAGAAAATCGTAGTGTAATTTTATTATTATGATATACTTAACACTATTTTAACTCCGCTACTATTTCATTTGTAATGAAACAAGATGCTATATGATTATGATCTGACAAATTAAAAATCTAGTATAATGTACAGGGTAGAAAATAAAAATAGTTATTAATTTCTTTTACTAGGCAGAAAAGCAAAGGAAGTCTGAAACATAGTTTTGATTTATAAACATAAATATCTTCCAATTTCAGGCAAAATCGCCTTTCTATATTTAATTTCGTTTCTTTATCAATTTCCAACTAATTAAATTATTTTAAAAAAAGTTTTAACTTTTATTGAAATTGTTTATGTTCACTCTATTGTCATTGCCAATTTAAAAAAAAATTGTCAGGTAATTTATCGAAATGGATCTAATTGAAAATGAGAATGAGTTACTATTATTAACACCACCTGAGATAAGAGACCTGGCGCGAGATTTGGACTTGAAACTGATATCTCGAACTGTATATAAACTCACATAGGTACAGCAGATTCAAGGAATATAGGCAGAAATGTAGAATCTTTCCATCCAAATGTGGTTATTGCCTATTTTTCCGATCTTTCAAATAAAATGAAGCCTTCAACATTATAGTCTACCTATTCGATGTTGAAAGAAAAAAAAACATTGATTTGGCAAAATATCTGAAGTTACGATCTTTGTTGAAATGGCAGTCATATGGTTTCCATGCAAGAAAATCCCGAATTTTTCAAAGAGAAGAAATAGAAAATTTTTTATCTGAGTAGTCAAAAATTCCTGCTGTATGTAATTGTAATGTAATAAAACCAGTTTCGTGTCATTCGTGTGTCATTTTGTGTTTACCTTACTTAATGGCATCGTCAATTTAAATTACCAGTTTGATTTAAATTATTGCCTAGACCGTTACATAGCAACAAATGTTTCTGCCTAGGTAGTTAAAGTCTAGGTACAGAAGGAGAAAGCACAATATTTTATACGTAAGCATTACCACTATGAATGCACATTTGGCATCGCTTTATAAAGTTACTTCTCAAACTTTGGAGTATAGAGCCATTTTGAATTAATTCCTCAATTTTTACACGCATAAATTCTTTTCTCATGAATATAACTAAAAACCTTAGCTTCATATACCGTAAAACGGGGCTACTTGATGGGGGACTATATTTATTTTTGTTTGCTATATTTATGTGATTGCATTTGTTACAGGTGTTAAACTAATGTGAAAAATGTTAAGGACGTATCAGAGAACACCGGGATCTAAACCATATGCTAACTTTACCAACGAAAATATGGAAAAAGCTGTAAACCGGGTTAGACATCCCCCCGTCTCAAAGGGCGGCTGCGATGAAATTCAACGTGCCTCGGTTATCACTTCTACGGAGGATTGGTGGAAAGCATACTAAGCATCCGACCGTCCTTAGTCAGGCTGAAGAAGAAACAATTTCAAAGACTCTTGGTGTGGTTGCGAAGTTCCTCTAAATCGCGTAGATGTACGAGACGTTATTAAAAAATACCTTGACAAGCAAGGTAAAGAAGTACCTGTCTTCAAGAATAAAATATCAGGTCCAGATTTTCTTGACTCGTTCAAAGCTAGAAACCATGTTTCCATCAGAACTGCTTCCAACATAAAACTGTCCAGGTCTTCGATAAATCGTGAGGACATTTTGATTTTTTTAATAACGCTAAACTTGCTCTTCAAGACGTCATAAGCATAAACCTTTAACGAAGACCTAATAACTATGACGAAAAAAATGTTACCGATGATCGTGGAGCCAAAAAAGTTATAGTTCCTAGGAATACCAAAAGGGCAGAGAGAGTACAAGAACACTCTAGGGCAAACCATAATGCTAATTTATGGTTTTTGGAAACGCAAATGGAGATCTACTGCCTCCAATGGTTGTGTATAAAGCACTGAATATATATGAAAATTGGACTCAAGGTAGTCCAGTTGGTACAAAATATGCCAGTAGTGCCAGTGGGTGGTTCGACATGAACCTTTTTGAAATTTGTTTTCTTAGCATTTTATTACCGCACGTCGAAGCCACTCGCGAGGAGGGAGATACAGTAATACTACTAGGAGACAATATAGCTAGCCACTTTTCTCCAAAAGTAATTGGGGCATGCAGAATCAGTAAAATTTATGTCTCCCCTTTTCCAGCAAATGCAGCAAATCTGATGTTGCCGTGTTCGCTCCTATGAAAAAGAAGTGCAGACAAATTTTGACAAGTGGCGAAGGGAAAGCAGGTACTCCTGGTGCATCCCCAAGGAACAATTCTCTGTATTTCTGGGCAGATTATGGTCAGGAATTAGTGGCAGTGTCAGTCAAAATTTAGTGTCAGGCTTTAGGGCAATAGGTTTGCATCCTCCCAAGCCTCCTGAGGTGTTGAAGAGAATTCCCGATGGGCTAGACGACTCTGGCGGGGTTGGGAACATAGAGGAGGTGCTGAAAAGTAGAAACGAAAACGAGGAAAGAAAATAGAGCCTGGCACTAACGTGTCTGCTGTAAAGGCAGAGGCAGAAACTAATGTAATGAAATGAATGTAAGAAATAATGTAAGTACTAATGTAATATAAGAAAGTAATGAAGAGGCAGGGTCAGAACTTTCTGCTATAACTTTCTGCTATAAGGTCAGCATTCTTATTACCCAGTAAAGTTGTTGAAGTCCGCCTCATGTAATGGCCGCTATAAGTTTCTGCGTTTGCCAGATACAAAAATGAAGCAACTCTTGAAGGAACTTTCGATAGTGTGTTGGTTCAAACAGGTTGTGAAGTACATTTTTGATTAATGTATCGTAAAAAGAATCTCGTAGGGTAACTTCTTCGGACGTAAGAATATGTATTTTCTACACGTCTCCACAATATCGATAGAGAATTCTTCTTCCATAATTGTGAATTTTCGCCGGTCGAGTCGAGACACCGGTCTTGGTATCTGGTATAGAAACAAGGAGATATGCGCCCCTGTCTACTATATCATTCGTCAATACACAGTAACGACAGGCACCAGACAGCCCCATTATTAGTGCAACCTAAAATATTTCAAATTTTATTATCTACAATGTCTATAAGGTTAGGACATATATTACCTTAATCATCAAATATTCGTTATCGCAAGCCCTTTGCAAAAATTATTCCACGTGTGCTCTTTCCAATACCGCAGCTTTATTCACTTTGTACTCTCTCGACTAACTCTTCATATAGGCAGTGAGCTTACTATATTTTCCAATGTCTATGTTTTTATTGATCTTTACAGCGGCTTACAACATCGAGTACTTCAACAACACGGGTGAAATTGCATACTTCTTCAAATTTAAGAAATATGGTAGCAGAACTTCCTCATTTATTGTTATTAATTTAATGAATGGAAAGAAACGGGGCTTTCCATTCATTAAATTTGGAAAATACTTTTTCTTAATGTTCCCTGGACTTCGAAGGCAATGCAGAGAAACTTGCTTCTTCAGCTTCCTGAAGGATTCTCTCAGGAACAAAATCGTAATGGGCATAATTTTCATAATAGGCAATTCAATCACCGATATAAATTCCTGTTTCTTAAAAGCAGAGTACATCTAGCAGTCGCACTGGAAAATTTCAACTAAAAAAAAATACAACAAACAGAAAAATACTACTATACTGAAATACTGAAGACTATACTACTATCATATATTTGTCCAACATAGTAAATCAAATCAGCAATGTCGGATCTGGTGCGTGATACATATATTGAAGGAAGTATCAAGCAGTGTCGGAGAAAAAAGAGGTGAAAATATTCGTAAGAGAGATTATCCCGAGAATTGAGAAGTTCCCTTAGAAGAGATGATAACAAAACACAGCTTTTGGAATTTCCCAGTAAACGTGTTTCAGTGCTCTGTCTTGAAGGAACACAAATAATTGCCACATGCAAGTTCTACACCGATTAATAATTCAGAAATTATATCACCGTGCAATCATGAGGAAGCGGATACAGTAATGTCATTCTCCATCCTTTACATACAGCAGGCTATTGTTATTTATCTATTGTAGATTCGTACAGTAGTCTTTGTTCTTGCCATTGTTAATTTTGCGAAAATAGCTAGCCAATAATTGTGGATAGCATTTGGTGTTGGAAAACATTTCTACTACATACCTGCATATAGTATTGCAGACACCTTAGGTTCCGAAATGTGTGATTCTGCTTCTTTCTTCCATGCTGTTACCGGTTGTGATACCACATCTACTGTCTATGGAAGGGGAAAGAAAGTAGCCTACGAGACCTGGAAGGTTTTCCCATCGTTTCTTCCACATTTAAAGTTTTACCACAGCAACCAGAATCAGTTGATCAAGAGTCATTTGCAGATATTGAGAGGTTTATTATATTAATGTATAACCGTACCTCTCATGCATGAATTTAATCGAGCCCCGGATAAACCATGTTTACTAGTGGTAACAAAACTATTGAGAACATTCCGCCATTTTGACAAAATCGCTCGACCTCCGTTCCTGCCCTTTATTCAAGTCGGTTTTTCTGACATAAAATCACTGATTGGCAAAATTATTTCGTTGCAAAGAGAAATGAATCCGTAAAAAAAGTTCTTATGGTTATACTGTTGCTAGTAATTATCAATATATAATTGATAATTATTATCAACAGTTGAATATAATTTTCATGATTTCCTATTGTATTTTTTTTGTAATTTGTGTAACAATATTTTCCGCGCCGTCCCTATCTGACTCAGGTCTACTACTTTTTCTATCTATTAGTTAAAAAAATCATTTTTAGATCAAATATATGTTAAGATGTAGAACGTAGTTTATTTAAATCAAATCGTAGATTATAATTTCTTTCACTTTAAAGTTATTTGTGATTTAAACTCTCTTTGCTAATACCGATTGCACTAATACGTGCACACGTTAATAGAACAAGCGATATCATCGCAAATGCGCAATCCAGGTCATCAGTTCTTCAGATCAATATCAGCATGTCAACGGGGTACTATTAAAGGTTAGGAACAAATGAGAACGCGTCAATACCGGTACAGATTGGCAAATAATGCAATATCTTGCATCCTTTACTTTTTTAGAACTCTCTTACTTTCTATGCTGAAAAAAATATTGTAGGTATTTATTGTTTTATACCAGACGTTAAATCAATAGTCTCGTGATCCACTCAACCGATTAGTTTGCAATGTGCATGAATATAGGTATTTCTAACGGAGAGACTGACGCAAACACGAAGCATATAGTCTTCTGCAACTCTAAAAATATAGTATTATGCTATTAAATTATACTAAATGTACTATTATATAGTTTTAGTACCTGTCAAACATGAGAAAATAAAATAAATTTTTAAAAAGCAAATTTGAATACATGATAATAATTAAGTAAAACAATGATTAATTTCTTGATATTTTTTTACAAATTTTGACTCGCTTCCTCTACAGAAAAATATGGTCGTCATTTTTATATAAAAATAGAGAAATATGAAAAATTTAAGTGTATTTTAGATTTTTGCATTGGGGTTGCTCTTCTTCTTCACCGATAAAACTTTCAAATTCCGAAGGATCTTCGAAATTATATTGCATAAGTTGGTACATTTTAAGCCAAATTAACACTTTATCTTAAAATCAATATTTAATAGGGGCTCCATTGCTATCAATTACTGCTTCCAACCACTTGGCATAGGATGAGCCAACGTTCGACAGTAATCTGTATCTACAGTAATCTGTATCCACATTTTCAAGCGTTTTCAACGTCCCACAAGAGTTTTTCCTGTTTCGCCGGCGAAAATTTCTGACATGAATTTCCTTGACCAATCGTTCCCCAACGTTTTCAATTGGATTGAGATCGAGACTTCTGGATGGCCAAGATAAAATTTGAACGTTGTTGTCCAAGAACCAGTCCTGCAATTGTCTGGATACACTTGCTGCACCGATGTTAATATAATGCTTTGCGGCAAATGACTATAATGTTCGCCATTTAACATGTTCCTCCTGTTTCGCCGGCGAAAATTTCTGACATGAATTTCCTTGACCAATAGTTCCCCAACGTTTTCAATTGGATTGAGATCGAGACTGCTGGATGGTCAAGATAAAATTTGAACGTTGTTGTCCAAGAACCAGTCCTGCAATTGTCTGGATACACTTGCTGCACCGATGGTAATATAATGCTTTGCGGCAAATGACTATAATGTTCGCCATTTAACATGTTTCTCCTGTTTCGCCGGCGAAAATTTCTGACATGAATTTCCTTGACCAATAGTTCCCCAACGTTTTCAATTGGATTGAGATTGAGACTTCTGGATGGCCAAGATAAAACGTTGTTGTCCAAGAACCAGTTCTGCAATTGTCTGGATACAATTGCTGCACCGATGGTAATATAATGCTTTGCGGCAAATGACTATGATGTTCGCCATTTAGTCTTCGTTATTTCCATATGCCAGCAGACTCCTGAACTGGCCACTCTTATTCTAGCCCACATATTGACATAAAAACGAAGGCTACTATTAACTGGCTTGGGATATTTTTTGGGAATTTATTGATCTATACACACGTGACCCCCGTAGCATGACTTGAAAAACTTTTTCATCGGAGAAGACGACATTAGACCAGAAATCTTCACCACTGTCAACATAATTGTCTGCTTTAACGCCCTCCATTTCCTTTCAATCTTCCACCACTCTGGAGGCGTGTCTGCCTTTGGTAATAAAAATTTATCTTAGAAAACTATATATTAATTAAAATATGTATTTTTTGTAAAGATTATATTTGCGAAAGAAGGTCGTGATATTGAGAGGAAGCAATCAGATTAAATTAATACTCAGACGGATTTAAATAATGCAATGAAAGGCATATAAAATACATATTCGAATAACCAATAATAAAAATAAAACCTCCATCTTCCACCGTGGTACGGCTTAACGATATTATTTACAATGTAAATGGTCACAATCACATATAAATAGTTCGGCAACACGTGTACGTTCGCTAATTAAACATAAATATCGAATAAGTACAAGGGAATAACGACATATTATGGCTTTCGTGCAGGTTATGTACGTCGAAGTGGCCCATGCAAATTCCTTATGGTCAATTTAAGACTGCGGGGCAGGACCGGAGTTACGATAATAAGATCAGGTTGATATTTACTTGACAGTTTAAATGAAGTAGAAAATAGATACCTGCCCAATTATAAATATTATTCAAATTATTGTGAGATACCTATATGCGAAAGATTTATCTAATCGTTTTGACAAAAAAAAGTATATGTTGATTAATCAAAAGTTGTTTATTTTTATATTTTCTATGCTATTCCGAAAATATGTTGTTCAATTTTGATAAATTTTGTTATAATAATAAAATTTCTACAGGTGAGTTACTCTAGTTGGTGCACTTTTAAACCCATCTAATGTTATGCAATAATAGATTTAATAAAATTAACCGAATACAAGAAAACTATAAAAATTAAAATGAAAATATTATTTATATTTACTCAAGTTCTTTACGTAAGTATGTGCAGTTACTATGTATTATTGTATGCGTCATTCTATTTTTTTTATACAAACACCAATGGCATTTACTGTAATTACAATCTGATCTGAACTTAGATGAATGAGTAATATTTTTCTAACCTAATTTACTACTGTTACAAAATTTATATCTAAGGACGTACTCACTAGTGTTCCTTATATTTTTCTAATACTTAATTACACTAATATTAATGTGTACACAGGCACTGTTCTCTACTTTTGCACTAACAAAATTATACTAGCTCGAAGGGTTTGATCCTCTTGAGCCTTCTAATCTGGTTTGTATTGTCGAGGAGCTGGATGGCTTCGACATTGACGTGACGATGAAGTCGCTGTTCGTGACTTTTGGCGAATTCGCTGATGGTCTGGTTAACGGTGTCCATTTCCATGTCGATATGGAGGTATTGCAGAAATAGTTCTGCAATACCAGGGGGCATTAACAATGCTCCTTAATACTTTGTTTTGGAATCGCTGGGTTATATCTAGATTGCTCTAACTAGCACAACCCCACAACTGGATGCCGTATGTCCATATTGGGCTTGAGAATTTGTTTGTACAAAAGTACTTTGTTAT
>CAXKVY010015715.1:0-17731 GCA_964058915.1 Tetropium fuscum | reverse complement strand
TTCCCATTCTGTCCGAATAAACTTAATTTTTCGATTTTTTTTAGGTCACGATTTTTTTTAAATAAATATTTAAGATAGCAATAGCAACTATAAAATGAGGAAATTACTTTTTCTTCGTAAATATAACTTATTACATTTTTTTTCTAACACGTATCTACAATACATTCGTAAATCCTATCCTAACCCTAACTAACGTTAATAATATGATCCCTTTATCAAATCCTGTGTCGCAAATTCTTAATCTATTTGAGATTTAGAGGTTCCGATTGCATACTTTGTATTTATATTAAATTCAGAAATATGCGAACAATATCCTATGGAACGTCACATTTTATAATTAATTGATCACTGGAGAAAAATTTTCAGAAAGAAAATACAAAAAACAAGAGCACTTAAATGTTGGATATTATATTTAAATAATGAATATAAAGATGATATTTTTAAATAATGATGGTATACATTCAAGTATACAAGTGATTATTTAAGTATACATTCAAATATACTGTTTATTTATTAATAGCAATTAGTAGTGCACAGCACAATTTTTTTCCATAAATTTATATTTCATTTTTATACGTTTCGTGCACACCTACAATACGTTTCGTGCGCATTTGTACTGTTATTTTATGTATTGTTACGCCACTGGGTTCGTAAAATAAGTGGTACTGTCCAGAATCCAAACACAGTTCATTAACGGCCAAACACATCAAGTAGCAACTGTTAACAATGATAAATCAGTAACTGAACACTTTTAATTTCTTGTTACTTGGTTGGTCTCTAAGAACGTTTGAACTAAACTGACTAATCTAACGAACGGCTGATCCTTATATACTATTTTCAAGGTTCTGGAATATTCTAGAATCTTCTCGGTTATTCTATCCCATTCTAGATTGTTACCCATTATTCCATCCCATTCTAGATTGTATACAAGGCATCTCGAAGTGTTCTACAAAGGGTAGTCTACATGTCTTTATACCGCAACTATTCTAAATGGGGCCAGGGGCATCACATCTCGGTTATTTGAAGACCTAGGGGGTCAAGACTTCGACCTTGGGGGGTTGTATCTGGCACCCCCAGATCTGAAGTTGCCACATAGGCGAGTGCGGTATTGCCAGATTGTACAGTTTTTCTCTAGATCTAGGGAATTTTTAATGTATCGTGCACAATTGCTTGTGAAGAGTCTGTAACACTGCCCCTCTCCTTAAAGCTTTTGGTCCCCAATAGCTTCTCACTTATCTTCACCGGCTGGATGGATCCTCTCGACATGGACGAATTTAGGCTTAGCCCTCGGAGATCACTGGATCCGATACACAAGATCATTAATATTCTTTACGATGGTATAAGGTCCCTCCCATGGTCTTGCGAGTTTTGGACCCAACCCTTTTTCTCTGGGACTAGTACAACCAGACAGCGTCTCCCTTATTATAGATGTACGGTGTCTTCTTGTCCAGACGCGTCTTCATTCGGTAACTCATCAAGTGTGGCCGGTCCTTCACAAAATCGTGGACTAACCGCAATCGTTCTTCCAAGTTAGCGACGTATTCGGGAAGTACAACATCTTCATCCATTCCATTTTCTGGAGGTTTTTCGGACGTCAAGTCAATTGGTTACTTAATCTCTCCAGTTAACATTTAAGGCGTATAACCAGTTGACTCATGTTGAGAACTTCTGTAGACCAATAGGAAAAATTGTACCAATTTATCCCAGTTTCATTGGTTCTCATCTACAAACATCGAGAGGTACTGGTTGATGTTTCTGTTGTGCCTCTTTACCATGCCATCAGACTGCGGATGAAGTGGTGTAGTCCGGGTCTTCTTGATTCCTAGCAGGATCACGAGGTGTTTCCAAACTTCTGATTCAAAATTCCGCCCTTGATCTGTATGAATATCCAAGGGTACCCCATGTTTGGCGATGACGTTCTCCAACAGAGCTTCCGCCACAGTTATAGCTTCTTGGTTGAGTAGTAGAACTACTTCCGGCCATTTGGAAAAGTAATCCATAGCCACCATGAGATATTTATTACAAGAGCCTGTTGTTGCGAATGGTCCTGCATTATCCACGGCCACTCTTTCCCATGGGATACCTGAGATGTACTGCATCATTTTCTCTCGGGGCCGTGTCTTAGGCCATTCACCATTATCACCATTCTTCAACACTTCTACAACAGTTGATCCACTAATAATGACTTCTTACTATGGCTAAGTCCTATTTACTCCAAAATGACCTCCACTTCTATTATCGTGCAGCTCTTGAGCACGTTTTCTACGCAACTCCTTGGGACGACGACTTGGTAGACAATGTCTTTTCCATCTGTACTTCCCATTTCCGGATAATGAGATCTTTTCGTAAGCACAAGGAGGCCCGGATTTATTAATTTGACGCCACTAAGCAAACGTATATTTCCCGCCCCCTTATATTTTCCATCTCCCACCCTGATGATTTATTACAAATTGAATTGTTTGAAAAAGACTACGATCATTAGCGAACAAGTAGTTTATTGAGAGTAAAAGCAATATGGTCACGTCCAAAATGACGTTTTTGAAATAATTTGCGAAGCAGGTTTTCTGAAATCTATTGGTTTATTGTTTTGCATGCTGAGGTCGGTCCTTAGTAGGCGGCGTCAGTGTGGTGAAGAGCATCTACCACGAACATAAGAAAACTAAAGGTACCTATTAGAAAATAAATACCCATCACGGACTCCAATAGATACATCTCAATCAGAGGAAATCAGCTATATCGGAAACCAGAATGAAATGCATGATAAAAATATATATCCTTCAGCATCAAAGTGATAGGAGGGCACACCTCAGCAACTGCAGAAAAATATGCTGTGTCAAGCTCGCCACATATTGTGCAGACCTGCTCCACAGGAACATATGGATACTAGTTGCCATTCTGAAAACACACTGCCGAGTAAAGAAGCTATATCTACACTATCAGCATAATTACTAATATTCCACATGGCATGTATGTTACTTGGAGGACGAAGCAGCAGAATGCATACTTGGCTTTGCCCCGCAATCGTTCTTAAATAAGGATCAATATTGGGGTTCTATTGGCCTCCTGAGGTATACACGTGCCGTTGGACGGCTGGAGGTAATACAATCGGATCTGTCGGCGACCTAAGTACACAAGTAAATGTAGGCGTTTTAACACACTCCTCCCCTCCCTTCAGAAGTCTGAACTTATATTATTTCCAATGCCTAATCCTGATTTTGGACTGGACTGCGACCCGCGCATTTGCCATTTTATAGGACGAGCCATACTAGAAATATTGTTGAATATAAAAAGTATAAAAGAATATATAATTTGGCTAACATAATTACACTTAAAATAAAATAATAATAACTTACATGATTATACATTTTCTGTTCATTTCATTTAATCACTCATTTGTGTCTGTGCAGTTTTCACTGTTAAATCACGAATACCATTGATTCCATATTATAATACCATTAATATCTAAAACAAAATGTTCATCCGTGTCAAGGGCACCATCCGTGCTGCCAGATCTCTTCTCACAAATTGTATATTTCATATATTTACCATTTCTATTATTATTTTACTCTTATTGTACCATTTTTATAATAGGGAACATTCCCAATTGTTTTTGCAGAAAAAAGTTCTACCATACTGAAAAATAAGATATGCAAAATATGACGCCTTAATTCCCAATAATAAATTTGTTATAAATTATTAGTCACGCGCGAGCAAAGCGTTTCAAACAGGTTCAAAGTCGTGACGTCATATCCTACAATTTATAGACGACGAGAAGACCGATTCGGTCGGCTACGAGAGATTCTAGCACTCGACCGCTTGGTTTCGTAGTTCATTCGGCGGATTTCCGGTGCAACGGCTACCGAATATTGTAGGCTGTAACGTCACAGTTCGTTTCGGGCCGCGTCAATTTTATCGCTGTTTAGATCCTTAATACTGATCGCGGGGAATTAGAAATCTTGTTTTATTTGCGAAGTACACGTTTTATTACAACGTTACGCTATGTTTTTTAGTATTATTTTTATATTTAAATTTATTTATTTTGTTTTATTATTTTGTTATGTTCCCTATTAAATACACCACTATTAACACGTTATTCACAATAATCCATAATTATCTTAAATACCATAAGTTCTTATCCATCATCTACTATATTTGCCATAAGTTGCCTGGGCCATCATACGACAACTTCTTTAATACCATGTTCACCCTACATCACTATGCTTCAGCAATGTAGTGGCAGGATCGCGATGTGGTGGTGATTTTGTGGGATCACCAGGTCGTCGATAAACCACCCATGAATTGAGACACAGCCGGGCTACTTGGTATTAATTTATTGAACATAATACATTATCATCTAGGCACAGGGAGGCGTACAACGTTCAATGCTTAAGTGCTTACTTGCTTTAACGCATCAATGCCCCAACGCATCATTACATCAATTCTTCTTGTGACCTAATTACACTACTTTATATAATACTCGACCAGGTCAGTACAATGTGTA
Source organism: Tetropium fuscum (assembly GCA_964058915.1). Taxonomy (NCBI): domain Eukaryota; kingdom Metazoa; phylum Arthropoda; class Insecta; order Coleoptera; family Cerambycidae; genus Tetropium; species Tetropium fuscum. The sequence goes on along the minus strand of CAXKVY010015715.1, from coordinate 13,230 downwards.
CGTGACCCAGTTTCATTTAGTTGTTATAATAATAGTTGTTTATTAAGTCGATCTAGATCTTAAATATCCTAATAAGCATATAATTTTTTATATACCTGATATTGTTTATTCGCTTATGCCGGAATGGTAAACAGATAAGATTTAGTTAATTTGAGTAATGTGACACTACACTTACTTCATCGAGAGCTTCCATATCCATATCGTATCCTTACCACTACCTTAACACAGTATATGGCTTGGATAGTGTATGCGGTGTTTGAAGAGCGGGGCTCGATATTTTGTCCGATTTCCTGCTCCAAAACAATTCGGTTTTCAGTTGGCGCCGGGAACTCCACGTTGAACATTGTGTTGAGAGAATGGTCTAGGAGCACCACGTCAAGTATATTGGCTCTTATTGTCCTGGCGGTGCGGCGCCTACAGTAAATGAAAAGTTCTAATAGATTATGCACTTCTCGTACCCACACCGGACTCAATATCACCCGGAGCGTAAGGCTGCATTGGTGTCTCGTCTATTCCGTAAGAGTGCTAATAAAGCACTCGATAAATCATGCGATGTTCCATCATATCTGTGGCTATAGACCTAGACACTATATTCGGGACATGCAAGCAGCAAATCAATATCTCCGGCGATCTGCTGCTAATATCAGGGCCCTCCATACTCGTGACACGACCTCGATACACTATTTTACTTGGCTGATCTTAAGAATATGAAGGTCAGACAGCCTTCTAGATAACCGAGGGTTGCTATGTCCTTATAAAAAATGCTATGCATCGGTTTATACATGTGAATTTTAAGAAATAGAGCGTGTACGGCTTTATATCCGGGCTTTTAACCGAAGGGATTTCAACTCAGTGAGAGAGTCGTCACACCCCGAAGACCGGACAAAGTTCTTCAGCTGCCCTCTGCGCTGCTTTAAAGAAAAAAGCTGTTACCCCTGCATTTTTATGGTCTCGGACCATGCCGATATGATCCGAACTCGACTAACGACTTTACAGGCTCGATCCGGAACCATCATGCAATGGAAACACTCCGATCACAAGAGCTACCAAGTATGGAGTTCTGCGTGACATATCTGTTAATACGAGAGTTCTCCTTACAACCAGCGATACCCCTGCTCTACGTTTGTTGCATAATCTCGAATAATCAATCGTTCGTAAATCCGTTCAACTGATGTATGCACCCGCATGTATAAGATGCGTATAAACATTTAGTTATATGCGTTTAGGTAGATTATCGGTTGGTAGTTCTTTGGATTAGAAAAATATTCGTCCCTTATAATTACCGCATGATTCACTTGTCCATGGGGTCGTCCCCATGGAGAAATCTGCTGCTCCACATTTAGTAGGTATTGAATATTCTGACTAATTAGTGGTGGGTTCAGGGAAGTTTTTTTCTCGAATTTTTTTTTATGGCTTCTCGATTCTTAGTCCTCGACCGGTCCACAAATCTCTTCAGGTGTTATCGTGACACTCTTTGTGGTCTGAAGGGTATAAGGGCTGCAGTGCCTATGTTGTGAAAGATTTTGTTAGTAGAGCGTTATACAGAAGATTTCTACCTGATTTACCAGCGGCGGATTCACCACAACCGAACAGGCCACGGCGCGGCGGTTCTAGTAGCGGAAATACTTTTGCTGCAATTGTTTATTTTCAGGCAGCCTCCTCATCCGCCTTCTTAGTGCATTCTTACAAGTCACCAGGATCACCTTAAAGTTCATCGAAAATTGGATACAGGAATAGGGAATAGATACAGGAATAGATAATTCCATTATCACGTAGGGTGCGGCATATACCACAGAGCATTCATTCGAGACATGTAGACCGTTTGTGCAATCTTAGGGATTTCCGGTAGCTCGCAATTTTATTGTCTAGCAATCCGTCCAGTTGGGCTCCGCCACCATGCCTAGGACGCCCATCCGTTTGGATTCGATGATAGAAACCTTTTATTTGGTTTCTGGGAACGATTTTACCGAGCTTTTTAAGGTAGTTTGCCTGATAAGTCCATGAGAGGGGAATAATTTTCATTCTTGTTTACATTCTGAAGATTGTAACAAATTTATTAATAAAGATTTTTCTTGTCTAATTACTTAAATCAAATTACTTTGACAGGCTACTTGTTTAAATTTTCAAATTACTCTAGTTATTAATTATTCATTCAGCTTCGGTGTTTATTATTTATCGGTAGGTAGGTATTTCAAGAAACCGACAGACTGCTCCCGCAAATCTATATACGAACGTTTTCTCTTCGATCGGACAGAGATGACTGTGTCAGATAAATTCAATTTGGAATGATATAACAAGATAACGAAGAAAGGCAGACCGAATAAACGTGCCAATTACGTTTATGCTATGACCAATTAGTTACAGTGTTATACGGTTTTGAAGTCAGGCCGTATTTTACGGAGACTAAAAGTTTAAATTCAAAACGACTTGCCCCGAATTAAATTTTGCCTTGTTGCAAAACTTTAAATGTACGAAGTTTCTTTAGAAGTCCCAGCGTTGTAATTCATAGAATCGCTCAGTAGGGGCATAGTTCTCGAGGACCAATCTATGATGATTATACAGGGTAAATGTATGGGATTTGAGATCAGTAAAAATGATGTACGATGTAGGATATACGATGTACCTAACAGTATCAAGATGATCACGATTACATATTTTTGAAAAGTAAAGGAGAGCTCATAGAGAATATGACATAGGTAATTTAACAATTTTATTGTTGTTGTGACGCTCTCAGTTGCGGAGTTTTTGATTCGGGGGTCAATGTTAGTTTATAGTGTACGTACAATGTACATAAGTATACCACCCTATAGGCGACACTGTAGGCGCCTGCTACTTACAGTGACTTTATTACAAACAGTGGCGATAATCCAGGTTGGGAAACCTGAGGCAGAATAGGGTACTTAATGTTTAAAATTTTTTTTGAGAAAAAGTTACTAACAGATTCCCACATTTATTTATTCATGTTATATTTGATGTTATCCCCATCTTTTGTTACAAAATAAATTCATCCTTTTACCTTATATTGTTTTTAATTTTTTTGTCAAAATATCGAAATCCCCCGTTAGGCCCCACCTATGAGGCACATCACAGAAAAGTTAACGAAACTCCTGAACCATTCCAAAAAAATTTCTGAACTCATGAATCCAGACGCGTTATTGTTAACAGAAGATACGGGAGGTAGACTAAATTCAAAAGTTTGTTGTTTGCGAATTTGAGGAAATATTAATGCGGGTGGCATGTTGTTGCCCGCTACAGAAACACAAATTTCTGCCGTAACTGTTTGTCCTGTTTCTGAAGGATTAATTATCCCCACCTGTCGGTTCCCCTTTTTAGCTAAAACTCTACTCTGGCATTTGGGGTTAACCAGCACATCCATTTCATCACAGTTGTAGAATTGTGACCTATTAACGTTATTATTATATTTGTTTCGTATAGCTAGTTGATGGGCAAGCTTTCGAAAATCTGTTATTGTTAGACCAAATAGTCTACTTTCCATATCTGTTAGGTACCGCACTAACTCTACTCCTACTTCTGTGTGAAATCACAATATTTTCCAGCGGTTTTGTCTATTTTGAAATTTTCACCATTTTCACCATTTTCACCATTTCGCAATATAGCGGTCTAACGTGGTTTGCGGGACATTACATGGTTGCGCTGCCTTTTTATACTTCATTTTACGATTAAAAATAGCAAGATCAGCTTGATTCATTGCCTCAGGAGATCATTTTTGTCGATACGTTTTTATGACGTAAGTTAGAACCATCTAGGCAGAAAGCAATACTTTAGTCGCTAGAAAATGCGTGGGGCTCAACGGGGTATACCCCATTCTGCCCCAAGTGTATGTGATTTAGTTTTGATTAAATAAACAACATATTGTTTAAGCTAAGAAACTGATTTTAAGGGGAAAATATAACCTAAGGGACAGGCTTTGTCTCTACATTTATCTCTATTTGCGGCTGTTTAAAATAAGCACTTACCGTTGTCTGCAAATATATCAATTCTTGGAATGGACTACTCAGAACAAGTGCACATATCACTCTAACGATTGCCAACATGGTCAGATATACGGCCAATACGTTTGCTAGATGTAGTGTATTAATATCACCATGATCGTGTGACCCGCGAAAATTTGTACCGTGGTACCCCGTTCTACCCTGGTACCCCGTTCCATACCGGGTTTCTCTATCGTTTTTATTCGCCTGACTAGTCACGTGGTATACGGCCGTCATTAAGAGCTAAATTTTATTTGTTAACCTTTGATCAGCGGGTTTTGTATTTGGATTGTCTCGTTTTTGCGTTATAAAGAACGTAAATATTGATGTCAATTTTTTCTAAATATAGTGTAGATATAGTGTTATAATAATATAACACTGTGGTCTAAAAGAAGTCCCCTGTAACAGACATATATGACAATGAAAGAATGCCGCATCGTCAAAGGATGCGGCTACGCTTTGATGAGATCAAAGTCGGCTCGCGGCGCTCATCAAAGACATCGGGTTTCCCTTTGACGATGTGGCATTTTTCATTCTCATATATGTCTGTTACAAACTATACATCAATAATAAATTAATAACCAAAAGTTTGTATTCTTCACATTATATACAGGTAGTCCCTAAATCAATGCGAAAGATTTTAAGAGGTGAATGTTCAGCAGAAAATAAGGGGTCTTCCATATCATGTTTTTCCAAAACACCTTCTCCAAATTACAGCCCTCTAAATTTGGAATAAAAAATGGTTTTTATTTAGTTTCTCCACCGCATGGAAGGATTTAGAAGAATAAAATTTGGCCGACAACTTTCACTAAGAAAATGACAGTTCGTGACAATTTTTGTAATCCTGAGATATTGTAATAAGTGGAAAAAACCCCTATATAATATTTTTACCAGAACTTTTTAACACGTCGACATTTCTTTATTTGTGCAAAGACGGCTTCAAGCTGTAACAACTCTTTTGTCTCGAGTTTTCTTCAAATATTTTTCAGTTTGCTCAAAAAAAATCATATCATATTTTAACATACCGTTTTAAACAAATGAGCTGAGGGGTTATTATTCAGTGAAACAGTTAAGTAGGCTGTTGTCAAATAAAGTCATTCAGGCAAGTATTGTCATATTCTTATTTTCTCTAATATCTAGAGAGTTACAACACAAGATCATTCGTATTTATTTAAACTGTAAACTTGATCCTAAATTTAAAAAAATGCTTTTTTAAATTTAGATTTGTTTTTAATTCTCATAAAACTCTCTACACAAAACAAGAACAGTGACAATACTTATCATCATGATTTTATTTAACAGCAGCCTACTTGGCTTATTCACCCAATAAGAATCCCTTAGTAAATTTATAGATGTGTATAATTTTAATTTTTTTAAATGCAACTATCAATTTTGCAAAGAAAACTTGCGATATAAAAAAGTTGCAAACTGAAGCTATCTTTGCATATAAAATTAAAATTTTAAGTAAAGAAATATTGACACCTTAAAAATTCTGCTGAAAAATATTGGAGGGGTTGGGTTTTTACCTCCTTGTAACAATATCTTAGGGTTACAGAAGCTGTCACAAACTCATTGCATGTCATTCTATTAGCGGAAGGTGTCCGTCTCATTTCTTTCTTCTAAATTCTTCCATATTGGAGCAAATAAATAAAACAGATTTTTATCCTAAATTTAGAGGGTTGTAACTTGGAGGGGAACGTGTTTTGAGAAAAAAATATATGAAAGATCCTCCTTAATTTTTGCCGAATATTCACCTCTTAAAATCTCTCGCATCAATTTAGAAACCCCTGTATCAGAACCAATCAAAGTAATTGAACATATACCCCAGGTTGGTAAATTATTTCGAATATTGTAGGTTGAATTAAGAAGCAATAAAACCAGTGTCCAATATTTTTTAAAAGATCTAATCAGGCAGCGATACTAAACTTGACCTGGCCCTTAACTTGACCCTGTAATTTTTCTGTAATTTTTGAATTTTAAATGGGTACCTCATTCGTTGTATTTTATCCTCTTTGACTTCTATTTCTCCCGAAATACTTTTGTCGGTTTTTATTTATTAGTAATTAATGTCGTGTTCTTGACTTGCCGGTTTTTCGGATATTTGTCGTAGGCTTATGGCTTGGGATAGTTGAAGGATATTTTGCGGGTGGTTAATGCAGTTGTTATTTTAGTGGTTAGTTTACATAAGCGTAAGCGGGCTATAAAAGCGTTTGTACAAAAATATTATATCTATGTTAGTGTGTTTGTGTGTATGGGTCTTTTATTATTATGTTATTTTATTATTATCTGTTATGCCTCTTTTTGGCTATTGTTAATTTTTTAATAGTTTTTCATTTTTTCCATGTATATTGTTCTTTTCTTTTATTATTTTATTTTATTTTAATTGTTTTTATTTTTTTTTTCTGTTTTTATTTTTTCATCATTCTCATTTTTGTTCGTTTAGTTTAGTTTGTGGGTTTGGATGCTTGGTTATGGGGTGTATATAAAATTTATGGAGGGATGTTTTGGAGGGTTTATAAATTTAGGTCTTAGTGCGGTTTAAATTGTAGTGTTAGTGTGTGCATTTAATCTGTTTAAAAATGATGGTATGATTTTATTTTCAATATAAGTGTCTAGGTCATCCATGCCCGTGTTTTGGTGTATGGTTGTGTTTCTAATTCCTGCGCTCCGTCTTGTATTAGTGGCTAATCTTAATGCTTTATTTTGCCTTATTTGTATCAAATTTCTATTACGGGTTTGTATTCTACGTTAAAAAATAAGTCACTTTTGTCTGAAACATTTTTTCGAATTCTGAGTAGATGACGCTGTAAATGACGGGGGGAAAATACGTGCCTAGAAATTTATGCAAACAAGCTTGAAAATGAAAAACAAAAAACTATGTAACGAATATTTTTCAAATAGTTAGTCGATGATATCTAACAAGACGTATTTACAAAATATTCCATTTCTAAGTGATACATTTAATTAAGGAAACCAAAAATGTAATACAAAATGATGTTACTAAATAATCTAAATACAAATGAATAATTTATGAGATACAGCTTTACCATAATTAATTCTAGAAATATTTCCATACCGAAGCATATATTATAAACTGGCCCTTTGCTTTGGGCAGGTAGTCCAAGGGATTATCGGCCGAAATGACGCCTGCCGATCTACGGGTCAAACAAAATGGACAGATTGAGCAACCACAAATTTATTGGTAGCCATTGGTAAAACTATTTTACTTTATTGAGGATACAATTTCAAAGAGAAAGAGTATCTGAAAAACAGTATCACTCTTGTAAAAGAAGTCACGTGTAATATACGAACACGTCATTTTATAAAAGAATTTCTAAAATGTGTTTCGCTAAATATCTGGCAAATATCTCCATCCTGTTAAAGTTATATCTCAATATTTAATTGGGGGAGTGTCAAAACTATGCAGAAAATGGGAATTTCAACTGCGGCTTTGTTGTTGCTAACGAAAGGCTTTTGAATGCACTTGTTGTTCGCTGTTATAAGTTCTGTTTTTTTTTTTGCAGAATACCTCTTTATAAACTCTAATTGCTTTTCGTCCTGCTGGTTAAAGTATTACCAAGTTATCGAGGAACTTTTATACAGATGCTGAAACTACATAACCATAAGTACAGCCAACTTAATATAATAACATAATTAAATAAATTGCTGATAATGTTTAGTGTCCTAATTCTATGCGCTTGTCATCATAGCTGGACAATTTCGTTCCTCACGAAAATATTACATTTGGACGAAAAGGAACGATTTGGAAAAGTTAATCATTTTTGTTCATGGCTACGCTCATTAGAAACCCTTCAGTTAACTTCAGTTGACGACGGAATACATGTTGGTAACACAGTAAATTTCCCTAATTAAGCCAAAGGGTTATTGTCCGTAAACACAGCATGATAGCATCAGCAATTGCCGATTTGGTATCCATTATCCTGTGTTTCATCTGATATCGTAACTAAGGTAACTACACATTAATGCTTACGAATGTACACGTACATAAATGTATGCTTACCTGAGCATTACTATTGTATGGCATGCACTTTTATATTCATATACTTTTAATTGAAATGAAGTTCTATTTTCCATTTATATTATATAGATTATATGATTATTCACATAATGTATGATATACGAGTATGTAAGTATGTATATATATATATATATATATATATATATATATATATATATATATATATATATATATATATATATATATATATATATATATATATATATATATATATATATATATATATATATATATATATATATATATAGATATATATATATATATATATATATATATCCATATATATATATATATATATATATATATATATATATATATATATATATATATATATATATATATATATATATATATGGATATATATATATATATATATATATATATATATATATATATATATATATATATATATATATATATATATATAAATAAATTATATATATATATATATATATATATATATATATATATATATATATATATATATATATATATATATATATATATATATATATATATATATATAAATAAATTATATATATATATATATATATATATATATATATATATATATATATATATATATATATATATATATATATATATATATATATATATATATATATATATATATATAGATATATATATATATATATATATATATATATATATATAATATATATATATATATATATATATATATATATATATATATATATATATATATGTATATATATATAAATAAATTATATATATATATATATATATATATATTATATATATATATATATATATATATATATATATATATATATATATATATATATATATATATATATATATATATATATATATATATATATATATATATATATATATATATATAAATTGTGTTTTAATTTTTTTCGCACCAAGTTGTTCTGCAAAATCAGTATATATATACATAATAATCAGTATATATATACAATATATATATATACATATAAGACGTTATTTTTATTTTTCGCTAGCTTTACTGATTTTGCAGAACAACTTGATGCGAAAAAATTTAAAACACAATTTTTGATGAAATATTTCGGAGGTGGTCACAATGCAAACAGCATTGAATCTATGTCTAGTCGCGACGTCTTGTTGCTGTTTTGTCATATGTTTCGTCAACCTATCAAAGGAATAGACTAGACACAAGCACACTTTCTGATATTCTACATACGAAACAGTATTTAGGAACTAAACACTGTTTTAACTTCGAAGTACTCGTAGACTAGGGCTGTCAACATCTGTCTAAGTCGGTCTGGTTCGAACTGGATGAACTGGAAAAAAACATGGTAAACAAGTATTGAGATTACCACCTTACCAATGCCATGATAATCTAATGGAATTAATGTGGGGCATTTGTAAAGATTATTATGATCGACATATTGGTGAAGTTAGTTACGGAGACGGAGAGAGAAGTTTTAGAGATGTGGCAAAAAGCTATCTATCAAATTATTCCAGATATTAGGGAAAATTCTGTTAGACATGTAGAAGACATTGTAAAGAAATATTGGGGACATGAAATACCTACGTTACGATGAGGTTGAACGTTACTTTGGGTTTAAGATCTAAATAATCAGTTTTGATATCACAATAAACGTTGTCTATATTTTACAATTGATGTAGTTTCCCAGAGAGCAGGTGTTTAATTAATCTTTTTATTTTTGTTTTACGAACACCGTCACGTTTCTGCTCTAGCTTTACATTTATGCGTTCGGCGCTGTAACGATTGCTATCTATGTTCAGTGAAACATTTTAATACCGTCAAATTGCGCCCGCTTTATTCTGGTGCCGCTTTCCTAATGGAAATAATAATGCGCAAATTTTCTAAAATATCGATGTTAACATCATTTGATACATCAAAATCTGAACATATAGGAGGCAGCACTAAAGATAATGATATTTGACTTAATTGAAATACTTGGTGTTGACCATGTCGACGATAGAATCAAGTTCATCATCGATGAAAACGAAAGAAGTCTATGTTAATGGATTACATCGAAAAATTAATTCGATGTGGAAATATCGAAACCCTAAAAAACTGTTGAGAAATGTTGTATTATAGCTCATTAATTTGTTCCGTACGATTATACGTTATAAATGCCAAGGTAGCTGAAAAAGAGTATAACTGGCTTCACTAAATAATAGTAGGCATTATATCAACACATTTATTTCTAAAACAGCAAGTCCTTACTTGCTTACATTTAAAGTAAATATGAGACTAATATGGGAAAATTACCTATTTATTATCAAAATAATCCAAAAGTATAAGTGCAAATGCTAGTTCTATTCTTGGACGTCAGTGCGAAAATTATACGATTATAGATTTCCCTCCGGTCTTCTATAAAAATATCCGCATAGGTTTGATATATAGCTATGACCACGTACATTGCATACTATAAAAGCAATGCTGATATTTTTCACCGATCAGCAACCGGTTAACCGGCCAGTACCCGTTTGGGGCAAGTCGAATCCGGCAAGTCGGTCAAACCGGTCATGACTGGACGTGTTATTGACCGGCCTAAACCAAACCATTCATGACTGAACCGGTTAAGTTTAGACCGGTTCAGTCCGGTTTAGTCCGATTATTTAGATCTTGAATCAAATTAATAATTAACCGTTCAACCTCATCGTAACGTACTTCATGTTCCCAATATTTCTTTACAATGTCTTCTACAGGTCTAACACAATTTTCCCAAATATCTGGAGTAATCTGATCGAAAGCTTTTTGCCACATCTTTAAAACTTGTCTCCGTAAGCAACTTATGGATCACCAATATGTCGATCATATAATAATCTTTACAAATGCCCCACACTAATTCCGTTGGATTATATTGGCATTGGTAAGGTGGTAATCTCAATACTTGTTTACCATGTTTTTTTCAAGTTCATCTATGTCATAATTCGGGGTCAGTTTGTGCTGGTTGCATAAATTTAAACGTTCAGTTTTCAGATCATCTTTCGAAAATATTAAGCATTTACAAGAAAACCATCCTTTTAGACTTGATTTACTCCAGAAAGCAGTATGAATTAGCTCTTCCAAAAAACTATGGTAGAACGCATTATCCATTACTGTCGAGGGCTCAGTAAGATTTGGAATTAGTTTTTCCGAGTTTCATTTCTTAAAAGAATTTTGGTTCATTGAATCGTGGTCCGCCGACTTTGACTTCGCAGAAAAAAGTAACGGAGCATTTGTATGAATCTGCGTCTAGTTCCGTAGCAGAACAGCAAAACAAAAGGCTTACCATTTCCTGTGTGGCCTGTTTTATAACTTTTTATACTGTTAAGTTGCGACTTCTTTTAAATCCTCGTTTCGCAAAAATCCATGTTTCGTCAAGGTACCCAAATTGCGTCGGATATCCGCTTATAATTTCATCGGAATTCCTTTTATATTCTCGTAAAAAACCTTACGAGATCTTACTTGCGATGTGAGGTTGCTCACAAACGAAACGTCTATTAAACGTCTCTGTAAAAGAAATGCCAGTATTTTCTACAATACGCCACAGACTCGTATCCGAAACATCTAAGGTAGCATTTTGCTTCACTATTTCATAAACTGTTTTAACTGTAATATATTTTTCCCTTCTTTCACGGTATACACAATATTACGAATTTCTGATTTAACTCCATCATGAACATCATTCGTTTTTAACTTACGTCTGTTGCGTGTTTTTTCTGGAGTAATAACATGTTTACCAGATGTAGACTATTCCTTTATACGGGTTATGCTTCTGAAACATATTTTAATTCATTAGCTTTGGTGGACGTAGCAAGGGTCCATTATTTTCGCTCTTGAAGTATTCTAGGAGGTTTATTATGAATTTTCAGCTCTGTTTTCAATAGAACAGTAAGACATTATTGAAAATACATTAATATTTAGAACTGAAATTTGACTTTTAAAATAATAAATTGTTTTCCAACATTTTTGCTGATACTGCTTCCAAAAAATCTAAGTAAGACAAGCGTTCGGTGAATGGTCGAAATCGTATTGTACTCTATGAGACGTCAGCCGTTTATTGCATCAACATATGCAATAAACGCAACATATGTCGCGTGCTGATGGTTCTAGAAGTTGACCAAAAACAATAAACGCCAAGCGTAAATTGATGTATACACACGCCAATAAATACACTATAGTAACATGATTCAATATACATTGAAACATAGAAACTATTAAATTTGAAACAATGATATTTCCTGCTCTGTAAATGTAAAAGTACTCTCCGGTGGAAAATTGATCTATATGCTATCATTATGGAAATATCACTCTTATTTGAATAAAAATATTCTAGAGGGGAAAACTAATATTAGCAAGTGCAAATAAATATGATACACCCGCTTCAGAAACATGATCTCTTGTTTGGCAATTCGGAGTTCTCTTTGATAATGCTTATCGAATTTTCCTTTTAAAATATACCGTATCGAGCAATACGTTTTATTTACTGTGTAGTGCGACGCAGATAAAACAGCTTTGAAGTTGTGATTAACTTGTTATTTGTGGAAGTATATACTTATGTTATTATATATTAACAAGGTACATTTGCATACAATATAAAATATAACATTTGTTATCAGTATTATCCAAATATTTTAATTTATTACGTTATCAAATTGTGTTAAAGAAAGCTGATCGCATTTTTACCAATAGGTCAGTAGTTTAGCTTGGAGATGATCCCTTTTTAGTGAAGTTTTGGTTTATTATTGTGTTAAGCTGTATAAATGATGTAATAGAATGCAATTTTTAGGAGCTAAAACTGATAAGAAAATTATATCATTGCATTTTCGTAGATTTGTAATTTTTTAATGATCCCATAAATTATCACATATTATAGATATTATTTACTGGACAATGTAAAATATACGTTCGTTGTGAAACCATTCGGGGAGCATTTGTGTGGAGTACCCCAAAAGGCATGTAAACAAAATTTCTCATTTACATATATCAATCAGAAGCTTTGTGTTTGTTTGGTTACCGTAGCAACAAAGATGCTTTCCAGGAATTATCTCTCTTCTCCTTTATAAGGAGGTGATTACGGTGGAAATTTTGTGACAGCCAAAACAAGTGTGAAATATTCTTAACGAATCCCCCTCGATATCGATTGATTGAGGGGGACTCGTTAAGAACGAGTCCCCCTCGTTGCACATTTTATTCGTGCATACATATTT
>CAXKVY010015714.1:0-16866 GCA_964058915.1 Tetropium fuscum | reverse complement strand
ATTTATTCTCTTGAAATCGGACGGAAGATGCTAATTCATTTTTAATATCACGTATTAACAAGCTATTGGATGAATCCAAACCATGCCTCTGCGTTTTTTTGGATCTAGAAAAGGCTTTCGACACAGTATGCCACTCTCAGTTATTTGAAACCTTAGAAGACTGTGGGTTCAGAGGACCCATATCCAATATAATAAAAAGTTATATGAGCCATAGACAGCAGGTAGTTAAAATAAATTCAGTGGTCAGTGAGGAACACGTGGTACAGTACGGTGTTCCCCAGGGCACCGTATTAGGGCCGCTACTCTTCATTGTCTATATAAACGATTTACTTAAACAAAATTCTGAAGGAACAATTGTAAGCTTCGCAGATGACACTGCAATTTTATATGAGGCAGAAACTTGGCTGGATCTGAAAAGACTAGCTGAGGAAGATTTACCTAATATTAAGGAGTGGTTTGATCATAAATTATTGTCAATCAATTATTTAAAAACAAAGTACTTACCTTTTAGTTGTTATAAAAATTCTCTTCCACACTTTTCCACACATCTTCCGTCCGATTTCAAGAGAATAAATCTCTTGAAATCCAAACTGTCGTTCCGAAATTAACTTATATATTTTCAAGTACTTATACATATATATATATATATATATATATATATATATATATATATATATATATATATATATATATATATATATATATATATATATATATATATATATATATATATATATATATATATATATATATATATATATGTATATATATATATATATATATATATATATATATATATATATATATATATATATATATATATATATATATATATATATATATATATATATATATATATATATATATATATAAGTATATATATATACATATATATATATATATATATATATATATATATATATATATATATATATATATATATATATATATATATATATATATATATATATATATATATATATATATATATATATATATGTATATATATATATATATATATATATATATATATATATATATATATATATATATATATATATATATATATATATATATATATATATATATATATATATAAAGGGTCCGCCAATAGGGACGCTCGATCTTTGACAGCTCATGGCGGCCATGTTGTTTGTGGTAGAGTTGGCAAACGTAGTTGTTATTATTTAGTGTATCTTCACAAATCACCATGAACCAATTCAGCCGCGAGCAACATGTGCAAATCGTTAAAACTTATTACGAAAATCATTCATCGGTTCGAGCAACGTTCCGCGCGCTCCGCCAATTTTACGGTGCAATTGATCGTCCTGCTGAGTCGACTATCCGTCGTTTGATTAACAAATTCGAGGCAACCGGTTCGGTGAACAATCAGCCAACACCGACGCGTCGTCGAAACGTCCGATCTGCCCAGAATGTCGCCGCTGTGCGCGATAGTGTGCGTGAAAATCCGCGACAGTCAATTTCACGTCGCGCACAGGAACTCCGCCTTTCGGAAACATCACTTCGCCGAATCTTGCATCTGGATTTGGGCATGCATCCGTACAAGATCCAGCTGACACAAGAGCTCAAAATAAACGACCATAGACAGCGCCGTATCTTCGCTGATTGGGCTTTAGAGCAGTTGGAAGTCGACCCCGATTTTGGTCGCAAAATCATCTTCAGCGATGAGGCACATTTTTGGTTAAATGGGAATGTCAACAAGCAGAATTGCCGTTATTGGGCCGAGAACAATCCACAGGAGGTCCACCAGGTCGCAATGCACCCAGCAAAGGTAACTGTTTGGTGTGGATTTTGGGCCGGAGGCATCATCGGGCCGTATTTCTTCGAGAACGACGATGGTGTGTCCATCACGGTAAACGGCGAACGATACAGATCCATGATAACGAACTTTTTCTGGCATGAAATCGACAATATGGATGTCGAGGATATGTGGTTTCAGCAGGACGGCGCTACGAGCCACACAGCGCGCGCCACACAGCGCGCGCCACAATGGATCTTCTGCACGAGCGCTTCGGAGGAATGGTTATCTCGCGCGGAGGCGACATCAACTGGCCACCGAGATCGTGCGATTTAACCCCACTAGACTATTTCTTGTGGGGTTTTCTTAAATCACAGGTCTACGCAAACCAACCACAAAACACTGTGCCCTCAAAGTCAACATACGCCACGCCATCGATGAAATACAGCCCGATTTGTGCGCCAGAGTCATTGAAAATTGGACTTCTCGTATGCGCGCCACCCAGCGAAGCCGAGGTGGACATTTGACCGATATTATTTTCCATACAAAATGCCTTCGAATACTCTTTCAATCAAAAAATAAATTTCATTTATACCTCTCACACAACTTGCTTTATTTCATTTTAAAGATCGAGCGCGCTTATTGGCGGACCCTTTATATATATATATATATATATATATATATATATATATATATATATATATATATATATATATATATATATATATATATATATATATATATATATATATATATATATATATATATATATATATATATATATATATATATATATATATATATATATATATATATATATATATATATATATATATATATATATATATATATATATATATATATATATATATATATATATATATAAGTATATATATATATATATATATATATATATATATATATATATATATATATACCTATATATATATGTATATATATATATATATATATATATATATATATATATATATATATATATATATATATATATATATATATATATATATATATATATATATATATATATATACCTATATATATATATATATATATATATATATATATATATATATATATATATATATATATATATATATATATATATATATATATATATATATATATATATTATATGGTTATAAATACTGAAAATATTAACAGCATATTGCAAGATGCTGCCAATGTTTTTTTCCAAAATGTCGCCAATATTTGAATGCAATATTTCGCGTCTATAGACAAAATTGATTTGCATCGTAATGTGCAACAATTTGTCGCCAATGTTGAAATCTAATATACTACCAATATTGGTATCATCTATGGTGCCAATGTTGATATCCAATATGGTGCCAATACTTGATCCTAATATTGGACTTTTATAGACAAAATCAGTAGTTCAGTAAATTGTCCTAATTCTTATGCCGATATTGGCCGATATACTTGGGGGTAAGACCATTTTTGTAAACAATTATATGATGCCATTTTAAGATAATATATTAAATGCAATTGACATATTTTTATAATAGTCAAAAGATCGTTTATAACTCAAATCTGACTCTGTTAATTTGAAGGATTTCACCAATCAAATGATTGCGAATATTATTTTTATCGTAGATTAAACATTTAACAACAAAATGTGTAAATTTAAAACGTCTGCAATAAATAATACAAATGACTGAGAAATGAAGAAAAAAATATCTCCGCTCCAGATGGTCTTACAATATTTTTTTAAATACGTAATAACTGGCGACTATTGAATCTTGCTTGCTAGTTCAGTTTCGAAAAATATTAAATTTAAAAAAATACAACGGAAAAGATAACCTCAGAATCGATTTTGGGTGCCATTTTGAAAATCAAAAATTAAAGAAATCAACTTTTATTTATTTGCACATGGCCATGGTAGTAGGGGAAGGGGGCATGATGGAGTATCTAAGAAAAATACCAAAAATACAGTATAATCATTATATTTATTATTATTCTTACCTATTTACGGCGCGATGTCTTATTAATCTAACTTCAATTTGGCATATCCTCTGGGAGATAAACTTATCACATTTTTTTAAAGAAATTATTAATAGGAACTTGCGAAAAACCATCGGGCCCCGTACCATGGAGTAAGACATTTTTTTTACTTTTCTAAAGCTTTTTTTACTTTTACAAATTTTTTAGGTTAAGTTCGCTATTAAAGCAACGCTATCTTCCTGAGAATGTCTTTTTCTACATGTCCATTTTTTTTATCCTACTACATTTTTTTGCAAAAAAATTACCAATTGATTTTCGTAGATTAATCGGACTACTCAGCTCATTCATTGAAGTGAACAGTGCGAGGAAACAAAAATTTATTATTTTTTTAATTGTGTTAATATGTCTGGAAAAAAGATCAATTCTGGCAGTTTTATATAAAAAAAATTATGTAGCAGTAGCAGTTTGCAAAAATGTAGGAAAGAAATACAAGCAATTGTTGAAAAATTTGTGAACAATTTGCAAGTATTACAGGTGAGCAGGTAAGTAGTAGGTAAGGAGCAGGTGATATTACAGGTGAGCAGGTAAGTAGTGACTTTACTTGTTAGATTTCTGGGGTAAAAAATCTGGCTTACTTTTATTGTTTATAAAATCTTTTAAGGAAACCGAAATATGTCAATTGCAATTGACATATTTCTCTTTGATATTAATATTTTGCCAACTCAATTTCTCATAATAGTCAAAAGACCATTTATAACTCCAGAAGTACCCACAATAATATTTTCAGCGGTTCCCCATCATGGTACTCTAGGAATCAAAACTAGAAAATGTACAACATAACGAAGTAGAGGACCAATAATTTAAGCAAAGAAACGAGATAAGGAACCAAAATCGCCGGTGGTTGTAGTTTGCATTTCCTACGGAGCAAGTTTGGTGTCCAAAAGGATTTACGGAATTTTTTAATTGGTTTAACTCATAGTTTTGGAATTGCAGGCAGTCTTGAGTCTTACGACACAGACTAGATATAAGTTTTTATCTTCAATATTGTTATTCAGGAAATCGGACGGTTTCAATTATCTAATTTTAAATGAGAAACTTAATACTAATTGATACTAAACCCTTCAAATGCAATCAAAACGTCGACGAAGCTTATTTTCTGATGGCATCTATAGATTTTAAAGATACGTATTTATTAGTGCCTATCCACATTCAGACATTCACGTAAGTAGCTATCTGCGTTTTCAATTCAAATCGATTTTGTACGACTTTCAACATTGCCATTTATGGATTACCTACAGCCTCCTTTGCATTCACGAATATTATGAAACCTATAGTGGTCCACATGGGATCGTTGTTTTCAGCAGTTGTATACCCAGACCAGTTTCTACTACTTGGTAATTCTTGGTAATAGGTAGTGTTGTAAAAATGTCACATTTAAAGCTAAATTCTCTAAAAAACGTCGCGGGTTCGTCGCAAATTTGAAACATTCTTTCCCATCGCAGACTTGTAAATATTTGAGATTTATGATTGATCCCAAAATATGATAATTGAATTAGGTATTGCGTTTCACAATAAGAGAGGGAAATTCTCATTAGGCGGTACAAAATATTATTCTAGGTAGGTACCTTAATATTGCTGTAAAATGTTGTCGAATATTTGAAGAATTACTGTGATCTGGGATAACACATATTTATTGTTGGTGCTGATATAAATATAGATATTACGGCAAAATATAGTGAGTCTACACAGGAGTATGTAAACATATTAGCAGAAAAAGATTTTGGTTCATTAATAAATAAATATTCCAGGGTAACCTGTAATTCTGCTACATGCATAGACCATATATTTCTTAAAAGTCGCAAAACGTGTGATATGAGCATCAATATAAAATTAGCAATTTTACAAATTAATACTACGGACCATTTCTCAACTGTGATAAGTTCATATGTAAAATCAGCTGATGCACATACTGGTACGAAAAACTACCCAAAAAGATTTAAAAAGGTAAATGAATTTAAAGCGTTGTTCCTAACAACAGATATCACATTGCATCCATATTGTGATTTAGGTCACCAGGAATCAAAGTCATTCTGAGGTATGAGGTTAACCTGATATATCTATACAGGAAGACTTCAATAGTCAACAAATCTTGCTCATATTTCTTCACAATTGTTGTTGATCAATGTTTCCTGGAAGCGTACTGTGGAAATTGGAATACAGTGATTTAAGTCGTAAGTACGCATAGTATGTACCTACAAAAAATAATGAATCAATTATTTAGGATCATCCATCCATTTTGGATCGTACATATTTCAACCATGGCCACAATTGGAATAAAGAACTGCCATCACCCCTGCATGTAAAAATAAAAGAGCTATTCGTCATCGGAAAGGAATTTTCTGTTTGAGAGTTTCCAAAGTAAGAGATATTCCAATGAAATTGTCAGGTGCCAAATGGTGCGCTGGTTCACACCACGACCATTCCTTTTGTTTTTGAAGGCAGAGCCTGATTTGAGCTGCAATTTAAACATATCCATTGATAATTGAATCTACCTATAATATAGGTGTATTTACGCAATGAATATGTAGAATGGATGGAGTGGGATGCGCTAAAATTTGTACAAGATATTCCAAACATTTTTAAAGTAACCGACAAACTGGGACATTTGCTTGCGAGACAATCTTATCACGTAGAACCTCGCTCGGTTCAACACGAGATCACAACGGAGACGCTTTTCGTCACACCCCCATAACTAGCTATGTCTCCTGGTCTCTAGTCTTCTCGGTTCTAAGGGAAAAACTAGTAACGGTCGGATTATCCGCATTATTTTTTTTTCCAACTGACAGGGACTCTGATTCTGTTGATATCTACTCGCGGTTGAAACTTTGCATAGCTTTATGTGGAAGCGAGCTAGAAGTCGATGTAGATAACGTACTGGCATAACTTGTCAGTACGTAGGTTGCCTTTCTGTCTGAAAAAAAGTTTTGATTTTTGAAACGAAAAGTAATTGATTTAAAAAAAATTAAATTGGATGATAAATATAATAAGACTTCAGATTCAGATTTAAAAAATTCACTTTTTTATTTGACACCTTTCCTTTTTGCCCCCTGTACCTATCCCAATTGATGTAAAAAAGATTTTATTTACAAGGTGTTCCTCAAGGATCCACAACGGGGCCCTTGCTGTTTTGCATAGTGAATTGGCTGCATAAACACAATTCAAAAAACAATCAATTATCGTACTGTTTACTTCAATGCGCGAGTAAATTGAGTAGTAGTAGTAGTAGTAGTAGTAGTTCGTAGATTGATTCTACGAAAATCAAATTCTAATTTTGCAAAAATTGTTAGCTTGATAAAAAAAATATAGACATGTAGAAAACGACGTTCTAAGAAAGATAGCGTTTTATTTCTCCAAAGTTTTAATGGCGAACATTCATAAACCTAAAAAAATCGTAAAAGTAATTCGAATTTTCGGTAATAAAAGAAAAAATTGAGCTGGAATTAGCTAGGAAATTAGCTTCAATTGATGTATAATAAGTTATAGGTCCGTGCACAAATCGTAGCGAAAAATAGAAAACCCGTTTAAAATCACTTTTGAAATTTGTTAATTACTTTTTTTTTACGCAACTTACAAATTCGTTATTTTGTAATTTCCATTAAGAAAAACCATACCTACACTAAGAAAAAAATCACACGAAACAAAAATAATTTTTTTATTGGATTCAATAATTTTCGCTTTTTTGATAAAAGTTGAGTACTGCCTAACGCTGTTGCTAAAATATTCAATATACTAATTACGTGAATTAATCATCCAGTACCAGTACAATAAATTAAGATATATTTTACAATTTTTTTTGTATAATATATTTATTAGCTTGCATTAAGTATTGACTTATTTAGTTTAGGACCTTAATTAACACTTTCACTCTTAAATATTATAATTAGGTAACTGCGTTTTATTGTGTATCATTTTCATAGTATTGTAATGTTTTTAAATGCCAATGCATTATGAAATATAAACGTGTACCTACGTGCACCAAAATTAAAATATTGTTGTCTGGGAGTGTGAACATTAGAAGAAATTACTTAACACATAGTCACTCTGTGTCTTATTATTTCAAAGCTATTTTAGTGATTATGACCTGAGCCATGCACAAGAAAGCGAAATCCCGTTTATGCCAGTGCATAGTGTTTTAAGAACCAAGAGACAAACCCACGGTGTTCACGCATAAGTAGACAAAGCAGTACATAAATAAGTAATTTTATATTTATGTGGCAATAATTCAAAAATTTATAAATCAGTCAAGTGAAAAAGTCATTATTCAACATTGTTTCTCTGATGCGCTGGTACTACGATATTTCATGTTCGAACATAAACATCAAAGTTGCCGGCAATGAACAATAAGGAAATCTATTTCTGTGTATTGCTTCATTATTTCTCATGGAATCAGTAAATAATTTTTGTACGAGGAAACAAATCGTAATCATTTTGGTTTTATATTTGTTGTAGACATCTAGACGGCTTCATATTGTTACGAATCGGAAACTGTATTATAAATAGAAAGCATAGAAGAATAGAGATAATAAACCAACATTTCCCTTTCAAAACTACATTCCAGAATGTACTCATACGACATAAACGTACGACATAAAAATTATTGCATTGGCCAAAATAAAACAGTATTTTAATTTTAAAAAAATAATTATTATTTTTTTCGCTGGCATGTCGTAATGTCGGTGCTGCCCCAGAAAGAGGAGTTGCACGCGACAGTTTGATGACGTTGCGCTTCTACCACGCGCAACACGTTTTGATAGGATAAAGGACGCATTTTGTGCACCAAACTTAAATACATAAATAATAAATAGAACTACCAGTTACGTACGTAAGGTAATTTTTTTTGATTGATTTTACATGACAGAATCTCTATATTATAAAATTATAATAATTGTGAAATAATTCAAAATTTTAATGTAATTTTGGATGCATATATCTTCTGAATTATATTGAGCAGCAAAATACGGGTTTCAGGACGTTTTTGGAAATTTCACTGGTAATAAATACAAACCCTTACAAAAAATCAAAATTTGGGAAAACCAAAATCGAGATAATTATAAAATAGATAATTATAAATGTTTGTACCAGGATAGCCTATGGACCATTTCAAAAAATGAATTTGGGCGTTTTTTGGTGTCTCCCTTATACGGGGGTTTCATTGAAATTAGGACATTTTTTGAAAATGCATCTCTTAATATTTAAAAACAAAGTAAGTAATGGATTTTTTTCTTATTATCAAGTGAGCTTGCATGCCTCTAACTGCCCCAGTAGGTAAAATTGTCATTTCTTATACAGGGTGTCTGGGAAAACATTTAATAATCATGTGTCACAAAAAGTCTGTAAATTTAAATAAGCTCTGTGCAAAACCCTGTATAATTACACTGAACAATAATTTTAAGATTTTAAGTTTGTGAAGGGAAACCTTGGACAAATATCCCGAAAGGTTTTTTTTGATCGGATGAGTATTATCATAATTACAATTTGGTTGTAATTAAATCCCCATATAAAACATTTAAAAAACTTGCGGTAGTAACTAAAGAACTGGTGGGCTAAGTATTATAACAATCAAGTCTCACCATCGGAAACAAAAAATATTTTGTTTTACATTTGGTAATACAGCAGCAGCATATCTAAATATTGTGTTTATACTGTTCTTGTTGATAGTTTAGATTGAAAAATATTGTACAATTTCCATATAAACGAATGTATAATGTCACAACTGACAATAAAAGAAAGAAGAAATTGTATTCGCTTGTTAATAATAATAATAATATATCTACCGCTCATTCTAACCGCAATGGTTAGCCCAGAAGTCAGTGACTTGTGCGGAGAGGGACGGCATATTATTATTTCGCGAGCCACACGTGCGACCAGGATCGACTTAGGTTGGTAAATTCTAACCACCATTCAGTGCAGGAATGAGCGAAAACTGGAAAATGTCATTAGTCAGATCTTGAGGATAAATTATTGAAAATTTATTTTGCTCTAGTGCGGGAAATCGAACCACACACTGCTGCTTGGTTATCGAGCAGAGAGCTATCACGCTAACCGCTCGACCACCGTCCCCGCTTAAATGAGGGGACATACTGTTGCTAGGATATACGGCGTTAGGTTCACAAATTAAAAAAGAGGTTTGATGAAACAGATGTTAACCTTTTGTACCATGGAGGGCGGAAAAAATAATCGGAGCTCGAGAAGAACGGATTTTGATTAGAAATCTTCATAGGTATAGGAATCAAAGTATGAGAAAAATTAATGATACATTTCGGAACCAAACAAGAGTTCTAGTCTCAAATGACACGATAAGAAGAATGAATTGCAACAACTTAAAGTATGTTGTCTACAAGAGTGAATCGTGTGTCTATCCTAGTTATGACATGAAGGTGTAGGAGCTGTGTGAAAGTGTAAGTGACATGAAAAAATTAAAAGTATAGCATTGACTTGTAGTATCGAAAAAAAATAAATGTTTAGCAATTTTGATTTGAAAATAAATTTACGTATTAAAAGATTAATTAATTTTCTTTTGTGCTACCTTATAATCATATTACCATAAACATATAATTTTTCTAAAGCAAGACGTTGAGCAGAATGCGTACGCTTGCTTCCCCGTCATAGGAAAACTCATAAAGCATAGAGGGAGTCAAATTCAGACAATATTTACGGCGTGGCGCTGTTTTAATTTTTTTTTTCGCTAACTTTTTCATCATAAGGAAAGCCAAAATGTCACTGCCAGAAACATAGGAGAGTCTTGCGTGGGTGGCAGACGGCCCTTACATCTGTAAGTGTATAGGTCACGTGACATACTTTCGACCGTCTGGCATTTGGTGATATGCTAAATTCAGATCTATTTTATACAAATGTGTAATTATCAGAAGAAAAAAGAATGAGAATAAGCATGCCAGGCGCATGTAAAAATCGTTGATCGTTGAAAATCTATTTTTATTACAGCTTTTCGATAAGAAGTTTTTCTTAGTGGTCCTTAAAGCCATGTCTTCATTAAATAAATAATTAATAGAATCAATGTATCTACGATCCCTTTAGTTCCATCATTACTGTGCCCATCAAATACAACTTTAATATTAGTGTCATAGTTATTATAGTAATTCCAGGTTTTTACCACACAATTTAAGGTCATTTTGAACCCAACCATCCGTAGATCGACGATGCAAAATGACCATACGGGATCCTCTGCTTGGAGGTATATCTTTTAGCTGACATCTGCTAGACGTATATATAATGAAAGGCAGTCCTCAGCAGTCCTTTTTTCGCAGTGTCGTGGGTGTCATACCAGGTTTCGTCCAAATAATGAATGTGTTTTTCTTCATCTTTAAATTCTTTTATTTTGTCTAAATATTCTATTCGCCAATTAACAATTCTTTGACTTTCCATTACGACAGCACGCTTATTAACAATTTTAAATTTGACACCCAATTTTTAAAGCCTCCGTAAAGTGCTTTTGGAACAAGGTGTTTAAAGCTCCATAAGTTTCTTTAAAATTATTTCTATGGTGGAACTTCATTATTTTTATATTATTCGTAAATTGCTGGATATTCCTGCATCATATGAAACATGAAACAAAACAAGAAAAAGTTGTTTTGTTTGCTCTCCTATGTGCACAGTCTTGTTTTAAGTTGTTTACACATTTAGACGAATTTGTGTTGCTTGGTGACCCAAAAAGCAATGTTTCTTTTTTTCCTTCTTCTAAATCCTCGCCTAAACCTGATCGTCGGATTCAACCTGGGGTTCTACCAAATTCATAGCAGTTTCGTGTTCAATAGCAAGATCCACATTTTATTCTCCAATGGCCCCGAAACATAAGGATTATTCTCCCACGGTCGAAACATTGTTTACTATAAACTATTACAAGAGTCAGTGAAACTCTGCAGGCAATAAGAAGCACGAAATAGTTTATTTAGCGTGTGGTTGCTACTATACTTACAGTCCTCAGAAATACCAAGCCTGACCCTGACTCGGTTTTTACTTAGGACGGGGCAATAATTCGATGCTTTTTAGACGAAAAGACCAAAACTTACAAAAAACGCTATTCCTTCAACATTTCTGAATCAACCGTTCTATATGACAAAAAAATCACCTGTTAGGAGCGAGAACACGCAGACGAAAGGCGATATGAGTTACACTGAGGAAAGTAATCAAATTGTTAAAATGGCTCCTGCTCTCTCAAATAAAGTTTGAAATCCATCCAAATATTGCGGCTCTAAAGCAATGTAGGTACTTAACGAAATTAATAATTTGGGTATAGCTGTTTTTAACAATCATTCTACGTTGGTGGAAAATAGTATATGAATATGAATAGTAGAAAATATAAATATAAATGTGCGTTCACCCAAATCAGGATATCACCAACGTGATCCTTTTAGGGACCCAATAAGGGAATCCAATGGTAAAAATATTTAGTTTTTATTAAAATTTTATGATTTTTTTTGCTCATGGGAAGAGATTACAATTTGAAGGTTTAAGAAACGACCACACTGGTAAATTGACTGCTGATAAATTTTTTTAAAACATACTACAAAAACATCAATTAATTTTGTTCAGTACTTGTTTGAATCATATGAAATTGAATAATTTGAAGTGAAATTTTTCTTATTAGAAATGTTCCAAACTGACAAATTGGAGGGGCGTTTTGGAAAATATAGGCAACTAAGCAGGTCTTGAATCAGAAAAAAAGAATCCTTAAAAGAGAATCATTTAATGACAAAGACGAAAAAGATGGTTCTTCGTTTGACATGTCTGAAAATATCGATTTCTTCTCAGAAATAATTCATAATGTGTCTTGACATTAACCTAAATTCTTCAGTATTATCATCACTATTTTATATTTCCGGATATTGGGCACATTCTGGTATTAAATTTGTTAATGGTTGTGAAAATTGTTTAATATACATTACTACAAATTCAGATTTTTTCATTCTATTTACCAACTCTTCTGAAAACGACTCTGTTGAGGTTAGCGAATATCTTAAAAATTTAACAAGAGGTGCTTTAAAATAAACATCGGAATTATTCTTTGAAGGTTCTATTCAAGCTTATCATATATTTAATGAGCTCATTTCAGATCAAAACGAAATCGAGTTTTTAAAGACTTGATAATTTTAAAATTAGAAAAGTATGTAGAAGACATGAATGAAAAATGTGTTTTATGTAACAAAACTATTAGGGTCTCTATTAGGGTAGTCTATTAGGGAACCTCTATGATGATGTGGAATCCCCTTAAAAGTTATTTTATCATAAGTAACAGTTTGTTTTGAAATATATTCAGTTTTACGGAGGCCTGTCTTACGGTGGTTCCGTATATATATGTTAATTTTTTTTTTAAATTTATATGATTCTTCAAGATAAAACTTGCATAACATATCTATGTGTAATGATTGAATTGTTATATTTACCTGTAAGTATGTCATTTTTTTTTCATTGCTGAAGAATAAAAAAGCACATAGATAGATAATATTACGTATTATTAAATTGAATAAACATATAGTCAATATAATATATACAAAAAAATAGCTTCTTATAATTAAAAAAATTACTGTGAATTCGTGCTTTTTATGCAGCACATTTCGAATTTTTTTTCAGCATATCATGACGCATTATTAGCACAACCGTTTCTACCTTTTCTGCCTTTACTACATGGTGAGCCAACTCGACTGACCTGACTGAAGTGTTAAGTTAACGTCTATCAAAAATAAAAGACTCCCATAAGTAACTTTTTATCACATAAAAGACCAAGTGACCATTTTTCAGGCCGGTCATAACGTGTGCTTTTATTCCTGGGTTTTATAATTTCCTTGGTTTCTGACAAAAGCTGTATCATGTAAAATACTGAAATAATATCTCTTTTAAATATATACCCTGCGACTAAAATTTATTTATATTGACATAACAATGGAACATATTTTTATATATACCAGGTACCTACCTATTTTAATTATTGTGTTGTTAAAAAAGGATTTATTTAAAAAAATCTTATATTTTGACGCAACGTTGCATTAAATGTCAGTTCGATTTCATGGCACTCGAATAGGATATTTTCACATATAACTAATATATTCACCGACTGAAGAAATAAGGGTAGTATTCTGCAGTGCCCATTAATTTAATAAAAAGTCTAAACGAGCGTGAACTATATATCTTAATGTCATCTTCAGGCATATTGAGAAATTCGGCACCCTTCGACTATAAATATTCTTATTTTCTATTGGACTCTTCAGACAACTTCTAATTTCATGGTCCGACACCGGCGTATTTCTTTGCCCCTCTTTCCAATTTTCGAACCCCTGTACCTAATTACAGTATTTCTCTTTGAAGGTTAAGTGATCCAAAGAGATTGGCTGCCTCTCCATTCCCATCTATTATATGTATTTCATTCTCTTTTCATCCCGTTGCTCTACCTGAGTTTGTTGCGTTTACTTCTCTCCTTAATTAGGAAAAGCTTGCAAAATGTTTCTTATCTAACGTTGCAACATTTGTTTCCACCCACCTAGGATAGGATGTTAGGGGAATATTTTACTGGAATAGCCACACACAATAATTTAGATTTCCCACACGGCGTTATTTTACTTTGTTGTGTTGTTGATTTAGTAAGTACCTATTTAATATTTTTTATTGAAATTGAAATATTTTTTACACAATTACAAACATTATAAATAATATTTATATACCTAATCTTAATATTTATATATCTATTATTACTTATTGATATGAAATAAAATAATTTTAACAAGTTGGGACAACTAAAAAACCAAAACTTGACATGGGGAGCTTTGGATAATTATAGCGTAAATATAAATACTTTTTTGAATAATGGAAGAAAGTTTTTCCAATTTTCTGCTTGGAGACTCCAACCGTAAAGCAGTGGGATGAAAACACCTAAAATTTTATTGGAGAATTAGGGACAATTAATACGTCATCGGAAAGCCCTCTACAATGGATGTCCCACGGGATACTTATATTTTATACCTACGTATATTTTTTTTTGTAAGATTATATACTGGGTTCCCTTTCTTCTAAATATGCAGGGATGAATATTTCTCAAAATATAACTCTTCTATGTTACTCAAGGGTGAAATAAAATTGTACTGAGTACCCCAAAATTTTATGCTGAACAAATTTCCTCTCTTACAGTTTTTGAAAATTTGTCAGGGTTTAGGAGATACTGACAGGAATAGAGATAAAGCTCCTTTTCGGGTTGCTAAATGGGCAGGCTTACAATGTAACTCTTCTATGTAAGGGTGAAACATAATTATACTAAGTTACACCATTTTAAAGCAACTTTTATGCTGAAGAAATTTCCTCTCACAGTTTTTTAAAGTTTGTCACGGTTTACCAGATATTGGCAAAACTAGAGAAAAAGTTCATTTTTGGGATGTTTCATCCCCTATAACTTCTAAACTCTCTCGATTATAGGAAAGTATCCAATATAGTCTTAATCAGGGGATCAAAATTGATTAATTTCTGCAAAGGTACCTCGGGGACCTCTAGAGCAGACGGATATTCTATTTGGCGTATACTATAAATAAGAAGTAAGAAGAAGAAGAAAGGTTATTAATTGTATATAACGCCTTGGCAGAATCTCTTACCTCTTAGATGTTGTACAGTAGTACTACTGTACTCAGTAGTATTACTACTGTACAACAAAAGTTACGCGTAAAAATATCTAAATCCTTTGCAAGCTCAGCCTAGCGGTTAGGCCAGGCACACAATTATACCAGGTGGGCCAAAAAAATTTGCACTTTTCACGTTTGCCCTTAACTTTTTTGTTTATTAACCGATTTTAATCACCTTGGTGTCGTTGCTTGCAGAACAGAATGAACTATGGACAGAAAATTTCAAAATTAAATGTTTTTTTTAAATTCAAGATGGCAGCCGCGTTATAGTAGCCCTTTCTTTGGGCTAGCTCTTTTTGAAGCAAAAATATGTGACTCATCCAATACAAAGTGACTCATCCAATATAAAAATTCACAGATCTTGCATCTTACGCAAGTATCGTAGGCGTATTGAAAATACCAGACACAATTGGTAAAAAAATCTCAAGTGAATTGATTAAAAATAAAACGCAGTTGTGTTACGATTTTTTGTTCGTTTGACCCTGAAGGTTTTGTCATTTGAAACGGGTTATCTTGAATGTGATATTCAGTCAGGTTTGCCATTCCTTAGCCGTGCATATAACTAATATGTTTTCGATTAGTAAGTTGATCGTACCTGCCGTGTACCGAGAATATTGATGTCGTTGCGATAAATTTGGCCCGTCTTATTTTTGAAAACCATTTGCCGCAGGGATAGGCTCTAAGTGACCATTATGCAGTTACGCAAACAGGCAGAATACCGCCGTGTGGATAACATATATCGACAAGATTGTGACTATCTCATAGAAGTGAGATCGGCGTTTAAGGAGCATTGTCCACCAGGAAGTTAGATTTCACAAATGTTGGTGTCTGATAGTCCTAATAGGCAATTTATACAAATACAAATTTTGGTGAACTGTAGATGCCAAAAAATTCCGAGGCGAAGAAGAGGACTGTTCGCAATCCTGTTCGTGGCATTGCCATTTCTCTATTTCGTTCAATGGGGCATTTGAAAGAGAAGCCGCCTGTACCAGCCTGTCAGGCTCTTAAGAAGTAAGATATTCAATGTCTTATCAAAAAGAATTTGAGGTTTTTGTTTATAAATAAAACAGTAAAAAGTCGCCATTCGATTCAGCTAATCAACTCATACCAGCTGTGATTAAAGTTTTTGTTTGCCTAAAAATAGCGATGGTTTTGTCAAAAATTGTATTGTAAATACAGGGTGGTTAAGAATTACAAAATCTTAAAATTTGGTAAGAGTAAACTTTGTTATTTTTGATCACCCCGTATAAAAACATAATTGTGGCAAAATCATCATTAGTTTTTTATACGTAGTGATCAAAAAGTACAAACTTTACTCTTACCGAATTTTAAGATTTTGTAATTTTTAACCACCCCGTATAATAAACATAATTTTTGTCGACAGTACTTTAGGCAAGCAAAAACTTTTATAAATAATGGCGTTTTCCCAAAAACATTTTTTGAGATTTT
>CAXKVY010015713.1:0-11253 GCA_964058915.1 Tetropium fuscum | reverse complement strand
GTAGTCCCAACGGGTGCAGTTCTAAAATCAACAATAAATAATAATTTCAGATTACGGCTGCACCTACACCTTACATGGATAGATGGGGATTTTTATTTTCTGTCGACTGCGTTAATAATGTATGCGCTGTTCCATTTAAAAAAAGTGATATGGTTATTTTGAAATAATAATATATTTTAGTGACGTTTTATGACATTAGTTTTTGACGGAACTCATTCTTAGAATACACAAACCTAGTCTACTATTTATATTTGTTCTATTTGAACATATTATATATAACATATTATATATTATTCACTGCAAGTGTTGGTGTATTGGTAATTTAAATTCAAGTATGAATGATCAATGAAATAAATCGTATACTGCTCTGAAGATCCTCAAGAAAGGTGAAAGAACTTGTACAACTTCTAAGTGGTTCGTTTTCATGTGCATAGTGATTCATTTCCGTATGTGTGTCCAGATATAGCACTGGTAAGTGTGTTTTCTTTCTTATTCGTCTATTTGCTTATTTCTATGTAATGAAATGCTACAAACCCAAAATTACTTTTCACAAAATATATATATATATATATATATATATATATATATATATATATATATATATATATATATATATATATATATATATATATATATATATATATATATATATATATATATATATATATATATATATATATATATATATATATATATATATATATATATATATATATATATATATATATATATATATATATATATATATATATATATATATATATATATATATATATATATATATATATATATATATGTATATATATATATATATATATATATATATATATATATATATATATATATATATATATATATATATATATATATATATATATATATATATATATATATATATATTATATATATACATATATATATATATATATATATATATATATATATATATATATATATATATATATATATATATATATATATATATATATATATATTATATATATACATATATATATATATATATATATATATATATATATATATATATATATATATATATATATATATATATATATATATATATATATATTGAAATAGATTATTTAATTTATATTTTGATTTTTAAATTTAGATTATTTATAATTGGTCACTAGCTTCCCGTTATTGGTGCTAGATATATTTGAAATAAAATATTGATAAATAAATATTGATGGTGATACTCTTGAAGTTTTTGTTTAGTTTTAAATATATTATGTAAGTTGAGAGAATTTATAATTTTATGTAATTTTTTTAAATTAATTTAAAATTTTGTTAAACGCCCAAGTTAATTAAAAGAAATTTTGCTCATTTGTTGTACGTCTAAATGTTTTAAGAAAATATATAAATGCATATTATACCTTACTCAAATCTTACCCTGACTAAACTCTTTACCTTAATCCAAATGTAGCATGATGGACTCACCTGAGTAGTCGGTTCTGAAACGTTGCAGATACAACTCAATACACACAATCAAACCAGACTTTAAGATACACAAATTTATTATAACTTTTGGAAATGCACAAGTAGATGGTATCATAAAGATTACTAAAACAGAGTATTTTTAACATGGAAATAGGAATTATCATAGAAGATTAATGAAAACTATTTTATAAAGAGAAACATAAAAACATAGTTAACTTACCAACCTTGGAAATATGTAGTATCTTCATACAAAGAGATATTATTATACAGATTAGTCGAATGAGAAAGATGTATTAGAGATTTATTAGAAAACAGCTATGTGTCATTTTATTTTAATATGTAATACTAAAGTATTATATTAATTATGATGTAGGTAATTCTTACTACCCACTGCTACTATGTATTTAGCGATTAATGATATAGGCAACCCTTATTATAACATTGCTGTTTTGCGTATTATCTATACAACTATTTAAAGAGTTTATTAGATATTAAAAACGCTTTAAAACGTTTTGTGACTTCCAAATAAAATGGATAATGTGGTTATTGTAAATATATGGATCTCAAATTTGCATGAAATTATCTATGGTAAGTATTTATTATCATTTGTTGATAGTCTGTTATACATTATATTATACGAATTCGTTATATTTTTAATAAACTAGCTTTATTAAAGCGAATTGGTACTTTTGGTAACGTAGTTTTGGGTTTTTGCATCACTTTCCAATCCGTTGAAGATGCTTTATGGGTGGTAGACCTGGGTAATCGCTAGTGGATAACTACAGGATCTATCAGAAACAATTCTGGAAGTACTCGAACAAAATTTGTTCAAGGATCTTCTTAACATCTCGTAAGTAATTTAATTTAAATAAAACCAATTTTAACAGGAAGCTTGTGTCCAATTATAAATAATAATCTAAATTTAAAAATTACAATAAAAATTTAATATTCTATTACAATATATAAATACGTATATATACGTGATTCAAATATCCATACAAAACTAGGCTAAACTTCATGTGTATGAAAATCGTCCCTTGATGTTTTGCCTTCTATAATTTCCGGATAATATTAGATTAAGATCGGGAATTTATCATGTGAATTAATAAAAGCCATCCCTAAGTTAATTTCAAGGGCTGTTTTCCATTATAACTTGTTCAGTGTTCAAACATCAACCGCCCTAAATGGGTGTTGTGAGACATAAAAACGATTTGTGTGGCTGAGCAGACAATGTAAAACAGGACATTAATTAGTTTGAGCAATAACTAAAGATAGAGAGACGTTTTGTACCGCTAGACAACGTGTGAAATCGATTTGGCCAGGTAAATCGGAAGCACCGGCGCCATGCCGCCGGCTATTAGCCATGCACCCGCCCTTGCCTCCCTTAATTAGAAATAGGGATATTAGCGATCACATTTAAATACACTCTTATACTTTGTTTTAAGCGGCTTATTTATTAGGAGGTAGTGCCGGGTCGGCCGCAAACGCTTGGTAAAAATACCGTGGCTGTAGATCTCTTCGGCTATATAGCGCTATACCCAACTCGTGGGAATGAAGTGTTAAATCATGAGGTTCCTGGTAATGCGGGTAAACTAGTTCTTGGCCAGAATTGCAGGTTACACATTTATTTATAATCAGAAAATATACCTAAGCATCTGTAATTTGAAACTGATTATTACAGTTGAGATCTAATTAAAATCAGTGTATTCACTTCGTTCTCTTTATCGCTTGTAAGCTGAATTCCCTTTTCATAATATAGGACTAGGTACCTACTTTTAATTATAGGATAATGTTTTGACCAATATGAATGAAGAACCTGTACACTGTTGCAGTGGTAGATCCTGTAGTAAAATCAGATCACCGGGGTCAATTTATAAAGGTAAACAGATCTTACCAACCTCAATAAGCAAAATTTACAATCACAGAAAAAAATATTAATAAAAAGATGATCTTTTGTATCGCAAGCATAATATAATATATGTACATAACACTAAAAGTATACAGAATATTATTATATTGCCAAACTATAATAATATGCATCGTAAAATATAAAATAGTAGTTAATTGTATAGATTTATTGGCATGCTTCCGAGCGATACATATCAACTACTAAGTCAATATTACTGATAATAAAAGGTAGCGAGACATTATAAAAGTGTAATGACAACATGTTAAAATATACAAATTTTAAATATAATACACAATATGACCAGATCAATAAATATAATAAATTATAATAATATATAGAATAATCCCTATAACTCAGTGACAGCTGCCAGACAACCTGAAATATGAAAAGCAAATGAGCATTCTAAGTAAATAATAAAAATAGATATTAGAAATATTAAATTGTAAATATATATGTAAAGGACATTTAAATTTTGTAATAAATTGAGAAGTTACATCGAAATAATAGTGTAGTGATAAACTAATATATAATAGTGAAATAAACATTAAATTGCCTAACTTTTTTTTTAATTGTAGTTAAAATCGGTTTCATTTAAATAAAATTACTTACGAGACATTAGGAAGAGGTTATGGAATCCATGAAGCAAGTTTTTTACGAGTAGTTCCGGATTTATTCCTGATAGATCTTGTAATTATGCGTTGATCCAGCTTCCAGCATCCTATGAAGTAGTTTCAAAGGATGGGAAATTGCTACAAAAACACAAACGTTCGTTAACAAGGTACTAAATAACTTTAATAAAGCTAGCTTATTAAAAATAAAATGAATTCGTAAAATTGAATGTATGTATAAGAAACATACTTACCATATAAAAATTTATGCAAATATAAGCTCCATATATAACTAAAGCCATAATATTGATTTTTATCCACCACATCACCTTTTTAGCCCGGAAGTTGCATCTGTTTTTTATACGGTACATCCATAGCAACTACCAACAATTAAAAATAATCTAGTTACGGGGTTCAAAGAAGCAACAGCCACGCTCGTGAATTTTATAATTTTTAATAGAAAAAAGTTAACATTTTCAACAAAAGTTTTGAATACTATTAAATTCAATTATGATGAGTCATTACATTCATTTATCAAATAAAATAATCTTTTAAAGATATTTTATATAAAAACTAATAAGCCTAATTGGACCCCCACTAAGACGATAGAGTGCTCATGACTAAAGTGATCCTTCAATTAAATAAATAAAAATCAGTGTTTACAGAACTAGCGCCAATAATAAAAGATAAAGATTCAATAGGGAAATAAATAGAGTAAGTATTCTATCTTATATATTCAAAAATTACATATAAACATAAAATAAATATATCACAAGTTATTTCACCAACGTGAGATTTCATACAAATCATTATATAACAATTGTCAACCAACGTATGGGCTCTCATAAAAACCATTATTCTCAAATTGGCTCACCAACGTGGGGCTTGATTAAATTATATAAACTTCTCTACTTTACAATATATATATATATATATATATATATATATATATATATATATATATATATATATATATATATATATATATATATATATATATATATATATATATATATATATATATATAATTTAGTAATATATATATATAGTTTAGTAGTATCTTGTGAACTCTAGTCTTAAATAGCTTCAGGTTGTTGATATGCTTAATTTCCATATTTAATTTATTTTATATTTTCAGTCCTGCATACAGAGGAGTTTTCTCATACAATGACATACTATGCAAGGGATTGACAGTAAATCACTGTGTCTCCTTCCATAATGATGGAATTCACTATTAGTAATGGTATTAGTGTGCAAAGTGTATAATTTGTTTCAACTTATATCAACATTTCATATATATATATATATATATATATATATATATATATATATATATATATATATATATATATATATATATATATATATATATATATATACACGATGTTCTGCACGTTTGATATATTTTCTATATTTCTTAGTCTTATATGTTTAACTCATATGATGATCTCCAGAATATAATGCCAAAACGTAATCTTGAGCTTGAAATAAATTGGGCTTGAAAGAAGGAAAGAAAAATATTTCTGTTAGTTACAGTTTTTAACATAAA
This sequence comes from Tetropium fuscum, assembly GCA_964058915.1. Lineage (NCBI taxonomy): Eukaryota > Metazoa > Arthropoda > Insecta > Coleoptera > Cerambycidae > Tetropium > Tetropium fuscum. The sequence goes on along the minus strand of CAXKVY010015713.1, from coordinate 5,726 downwards.
TAAAGCGAAACAGGATGACAAAGGTTTGTTGACATATATTTTTAGTATGCATATCCCAATTAAACCGTATTATTAAATTAAATCATGTTATAAGTCATTATATTCCAATTCCAAAAATTCGTGTTTTTTAATTGTTCAATAGATTTGTGCCCTACTATTCATAAATCACTTTCATTAATGTTAATGGACCGGAAGTATATCCCTGAGGGATACCTATGTTAGTATAAGATTCTCTGCAATAGTCTTTGACCACACTACTTGTGCCCCTGGGAACACAAACGAACAAAAGTCACGCGCCGCCACTGGATGAAAGAATTGCAAATATCTGAAAATATTCAGAAAATTAACCAATAGGCACAACATGTAGAAAATATCGAAGGGCCTACAGGAACTGTGAAAAGAATGGATATAACCAAATTAATTCAAAATTTTAAAAAAAATTTGAAGAACTCATAATTGAGTAGCATTATTCTCTTAATAATTTCTAGCTCGACCAAGCTCTACTTGAAGCCAAGTTGGACATCAAAATTACAACAAATAGAACTATATCATATTATAAAAAATTCTTGTGTACCTAAGGAAAAACAGATAAACCACCTGTCACAACGTTTACTCCTTTCTCCCCAGCAATGAACTTGTTTATTTATTAATAATTATTATCCTGCTTGTAGATTTTGTACAGAAAACGTGTAGGTATATTAAAGTGCCAGCGTCATTAATATGATATTTTAATGTTACCATAAAAACAAGTAATTTGATCATCATCGTTAGTAACTGAGCGAATTCTGAGAAGCTATCAGAGTTTACTTAAAATGTTCCTGGGGTAATTTCATTAATTAGAACAGAAGTCTGTTGTCCATTTAAGCTAAAGGAAGTGGAGCATTTGGAATAATGATTTGAAAGAAAGGAGTCTTATTAAAAAATACAATTTTACGACGGCCCGTCGGCCGTTTTGTTAGCTTCTAGGAAAGTGTCCATACACGTGATACACGCAAGAGAATATATCAAGATCTGTCAAATCGTTGAAGCAGAGAAAAACGCTATGAAAATGCCGAGTTCCGAAGAAGGCTGTGTTCGGCAAGGTGAGACAAGCAAGCTAGATGTTGCATGTATAGCTAAACCATGCTCCGATAACGTCACGTGTTTGATATAGCACATAAAAAGTGTAAATAAAACTTGATGATGGTTATTATCTCTCAGTTAAAATGCCATCAATATATATCTGTCCAGTAATTTAATTAGAGTATAATTTACTCCTGAAGAGCTATTGTAAATTACTGAAAATTTGCAAGATTGTAAGATGTGGTGTTAAAAAAATTTGGTTGTGGTGTTCAAAAAATTATACGTAATTTTACATGTAGCACCTCAATAGCATAGCTGAACGTAAGGCAAAATGGCATACTTTCTGAAAGTCATCAGTAAATAATTACTTTAGATAACTTTTAAAATAAGACTATAATTTTGTAATACCTTATTTATTCATAAAACAAATGACATAGTTAAACTAATAGTAAAATAAACTTAACCAACAAACGACTACTATGTCATTTTGTCATACATGACAGGCAAAATGACACACTCATTTTATTTTCGTCTGTTTCCTCTCACGCATTCTTTTATTTAAAATCTAATCACAGCATGTGTTCTTTGTACAGTGGTTACTTTAGTTTCATCCATGTTGAATATCATCGTTGCCTATATATTTTCCTTTTAAATTATGTCTTCTAAATGTTGAAGCCTGAGGCCTGTTAAAAACTTGGGTTCTTGCAGCCGATGTAGCTTCAGGGACCCTTAAGGATATGTTTGGATGCCGAGAAATAAAGTTATGAACCCACTGTCTACTAGCTAGTTTTTTATATTTATCAAATTGATGTTCAGATCCACTGCGCCCAGCAAGTTTGTATGCCAATTCCGTCAAGTCACGGGTAGTGAGGCCAAAAAGTCAGAATTCAAGGTATAATATATGTGCTACCAATCTTTGTTCCACCTCAATATTGAGTGCTTTTTTGAAGCGACTGAGGCACTATTGTACCACAGGCATGAATATTTTTTCCCTGTACCAGTCTCCGCAATGTTGCCTGGGGAACATTAAACATAATAGACTTTTTTTTCCATCCTATAATTTTTTCATTAACTGCTTCTATGGCCTTCTGCATATCTTCAGTAGACCAAAATTGTGGATTATATTTTTTTTGTAATGGGACACCATCTAAAATGAAAATTAAAAAACTATAAAATTGACTTAAGGCAAAGTGATACACTTCGTATTTAAGTAAGGCAAAACGACAAACCCCGTATGTCGTTTTGCCCTAACGCACTCTAAAATATATTGTCAGTTTTTAGGTAAGAATGTTTATGCCGGCGGCCTAGCGTATCAGCAACTTAAAGGCAAACAATAACGGGTGTTGTAGAGAACAAACGAATACGATGATAGCACAACTTCGAACAAAAATAACATGAAAAGTTGCGACTTACCGTGATCTTGGAGGTCACTTTTTTAACAAATTACTATAAAAACAACTGAGATCACTTCCTAACTAAGCAAACTTTTGAGAAAACGGTTAGTTCTACATAAAAAAATATAATAACCCTTTTTGTGTAGAATTGATATAGCAATATTTTTTTAATTAAATTTCTTTCCTAACACTAATTGTTATTTAGATAAATTGGAGAAAGTGTTTCCAATGGGGGTCATTTTGTTTTTTGCGAGCAGCACTAAACGCATGAATGCCGGAGGGGGGGGTCAAAGCAGGGCACTTGCGCCCCGCTGGAAATTTGAATACTCGATTTTGTTTATAACTATGTCATATAATATATGCATTTTTGATGATTATAATATATAATAATGATGATTATAAGTTTTTGTCCCAAAATTTTCTTATAAGCCTTGCCTGCCTGTGCGCTTGCAATTAAAATATGCATTCTTCTGTTAAAATCACATTATTTTCATTGCAAGACCACAGAATAGGATTATACGAAAATTTTGGGGGAAAAAACTTATATCATAATCATCCTATAGTAATAACTAACGCATGCAACTAATTTGATTATCAAATCTTATGTAGTTTTTTTATTATTTATAGTTAACCACAATAAATGCATCAATTTACCTCTCACTCTACAAAATCCCAACCTTAAGTACCTATAATAAAATAAATTTTACTAAATTATCCTTTGTTTTTTATGAAAAAATTAAATATGAGCCCACCAATGACTTGTTGTCAAAATAAGTTAATCGCATTAACTCATGTAAAAATCCCTATTTACAACAGGCGCACATTTTTGAAAAAAACATACTACATGTTAAAAAATCGATTACTTTTTTTCGGCCGCAATAGTAAAATTTATAGGGGAGGAATATTAATCCAATATTGTAGTAGGTATAAGATACAACGATAAATAGGCGATCCGATGGGTTATCGGTTATTTCCAGAGATAATTTTAATATAATGACGCTGAAAAGGGAAATAAGCAATCAAGGCAGACAGCTGTCGTTAACCGTACTTCCCTGGGCTGTTGTAGTCATAACCTGGTTTGGTTCTACCTACGTTTGAATTTACCGCAAAGTATGTTACCGTTAAAGTTCCGATAATGTAAATATGTACATATTCTTATAGGAAAAAAATATGTTTTTGAGGTGCGAACATATCACATAGTTAACACAATATATAATAATTAATCCAAATAAATATAAGAAAAACAGAAATTAAACTCCTGGACAAATTTAACGCACCACTATTATATTTGTCGCAAATTTAATTCTAGTTTTGTCTGAACCTATGATCCGATTTATCTCTTTATCCTACTCCGAATTACCGCATTCACATACCTTGGCATGCTGATATTAAATTTTCAATAATACCCGTGTAATGTTCTCCAATTCTGTAATAACGATTGTGGTTAACAGGTGCATGGTCTATGGGATTTAAATCGGGACTAACATGTGGCAATTCCATCAAAGGAATATGAATAGCTTTAAATCAGTCGATAACCTGTCTAGTCAAGTAGGGACGAGCATTATCTTGCATGATGGGTATCTGTGGAATCATCAAATATAGTTGAATTTTTTTGAGGTGTGCCAGATGTTAGATATTAACTTTTTATTTTTTTTCTCTTCTGTTCAATTAATATTTCTCGATATCTATTTGGTTAACCTCCCTTTTTTCCTACCATTCTCCCAATTTTCCTTCACTTATTTATATATAATGCCAATCTATCTGCTTATTTATTTCATTTAACAGTCAATCAGCAAATTAACAATCCAACAGCCAACATTATTAACATTTAAAAAAAAATTAAACAATTTGACATACATTTGAACAATTTGAAATATTAAAATTTACACTTTACCTATATATAAAACTAGTAGGTACCTAAAACAATGTCTCAAAAATATGTTATTGGCTAAATGAATCAATAATAGGTATTTGGTAAACAAAAAAAGAATACAGTCTTCGTAAAAGGATTCCTAAACTACTTTCTTCATAATAAAAATTTCTACCTCCGCCCATGTACAATAAAGAGGCCAACTGTTTTTGTCGCCTGTTGTTTTCATAGACAGTATTTTAGTACATGGAAATCGTACCAAACAAAATCGTACAAAAATTTGCTAAATTTCCATTTTACGACAGGTCATCATGTACGTTATTAAAGTACACTAAATTTGCAACCAAACGAGACCAATTTGGTCTATGTAGACTTTTCTAAATCGCTTAAAATGTGATTTGTTTATCAACCAACCACATCCTTTCAACGAAGAGACCAAAGAACAACATTATCTTTAAAAAATGTGCGAGAGGAAATATCCAGATATCACCTACTCGGCGAATTCATTCACGCACCAAGCAAAGCCGGTAATGGTACTGATCCTTCGCCCCTTCAGTGCTTGTCATACAACTCAGCACTTCTGGGCAAAGTAAAAATTGAATTTTTATCGACACTGAAGCAACAGCGACGTGACCCCCCAATACCACATTTGTTTAGGGCCGGCGAATCAGGAGACAGCTTCCTCGTTTCACTGTATGGAGGCGGAGGCCTCAGTGAATCCCAAAATCTTCACAAGGGCGGCAGCTAAGTCCAACAAGAACATCGCGTATCGCTAGGTTGCCTCCAACCAGAGATCCTGCAAGATTTCACACTCTGCGAACATAAAACCAGGTGAAAAGAAAGTTTTTTTGCCAGTACTGATTTCAGACCATTTTATCTATATCTACTATTACTGTTGAAGGTTACGGAAGGGTTAAGCAGTTGTGGTTACAGGAAAGCAGGACCCAAATGCTCGACTGTTTGCAACCGTTTCAGCGGCCAATCTTACGAGAACATAGCAGACCTGATGTGTCAGAACATTGATGAGCCATTCATCGATGACCTTCAGATTACGACTTCGACCTGCCTGAGAAGGTCCATGAAGAAATGCTACCGAAGCAAGCTGCCCCAAAAATGTGCACTGTGCCCACAAAATGTGCACCCAAATGGAGGGAGAGGACCAGCCTGGTCCATCAACTACGTACAAGAAATACGAGTATTAACAATTTCCCTCACAGTACTGTTATAAGGTTATTAAAAATGTTGTTGTTTATTTAAAATGAAACGTTCATGCATATATGCAAATTTTCAATAGAAACCGATCTTTAAAAAAATAAGTCAAATTCTATAAAATAACTTTTGTCGTTAAACTAAAACACGTTCAATCTCTTGTTGAATAGTTTGTATATGAGGTCTTAACT
>CAXKVY010015712.1:0-18995 GCA_964058915.1 Tetropium fuscum | reverse complement strand
ACCATAGATAATTTCATGCAAATTTGAGATCCATATATTTACAATAACCACATTATCCATTTTATTTGGAAGTCACAAAACGTTTTAAAGCGTTTTTAATATCTAATAAACTCTTTAAATAGTTGTATAGATAATACGCAAAACAGCAATGTTATAATAAGGGTTGCCTATATCATTAATCGCTAAATACATAGTAGCAGTGGGTAGTAAGAATTACCTACATCATAATTAATATAATACTTTAGTATTACATATTAAAATAAAATGACACATAGCTGTTTTCTAATAAATCTCTAATACATCTTTCTCATTCGACTAATCTGTATAATAATATCTCTTTGTATGAAGATACTACATATTTCCAAGGTTGGTAAGTTAACTATGTTTTTATGTTTCTCTTTATAAAATAGTTTTCATTAATCTTCTATGATAATTCCTATTTCCATGTTAAAAATACTCTGTTTTAGTAATCTTTATGATACCATCTACTTGTGCATTTCCAAAAGTTATAATAAATTTGTGTATCTTAAAGTCTGGTTTGATTGTGTGTATTGAGTTGTATCTGCAACGTTTCAGAACCGACTACTCAGGTGAGTCCATCATGCTACATTTGGATTAAGGTAAAGAGTTTAGTCAGGGTAAGATTTGAGTAAGGTATAATATGCATTTATATATTTTCTTAAAACATTTAGACGTACAACAAATGAGCAAAATTTCTTTTAATTAACTTGGGCGTTTAACAAAATTTTAAATTAATTTAAAAAAATTACATAAAATTATAAATTCTCTCAACTTACATAATATATTTAAAACTAAACAAAAACTTCAAGAGTATCACCATCAATATTTATTTATCAATATTTTATTTCAAATATATCTAGCACCAATAACGGGAAGCTAGTGACCAATTATAAATAATCTAAATTTAAAAATCAAAATATAAATTAAATAATCTATTTCAATATATATATATATATATATATATATATATATATATATATATATATATATATATATATATATATATATATATATATATATATGTATATATATAATATATATATATATATATATATATATATATATATATATATATATATATATATATATATATATATATATATATATATATATATATATGTATATATATAATATATATATATATATATATATATATATATATATATATATATATATATATATATATATATATATATATATATATATATATATATATATATATATATATATATATATATATATATATATATATATATATATATATATATATATATATATATATATATATATATATATATATATATATATATATATATATATATATATATATATATATATATATATATATATATATATATATATATATATATATATATATATATATATATATATATATATATATATATATATATATATATATATATATATATATATATATATATATATATATATATATATATATATATATATATATATATATTTTGTGAAAAGTAATTTTGGGTTTGTAGCATTTCATTACATAGAAATAAGCAAATAGACGAATAAGAAAGAAAACACACTTACCAGTGCTATATCTGGACACACATACGGAAATGAATCACTATGCACATGAAAACGAACCACTTAGAAGTTGTACAAGTTCTTTCACCTTTCTTGAGGATCTTCAGAGCAGTATACGATTTATTTCATTGATCATTCATACTTGAATTTAAATTACCAATACACCAACACTTGCAGTGAATAATATATAATATGTTATATATAATATGTTCAAATAGAACAAATATAAATAGTAGACTAGGTTTGTGTATTCTAAGAATGAGTTCCGTCAAAAACTAATGTCATAAAACGTCACTAAAATATATTATTATTTCAAAATAACCATATCACTTTTTTTAAATGGAACAGCGCATACATTATTAACGCAGTCGACAGAAAATAAAAATCCCCATCTATCCATGTAAGGTGTAGGTGCAGCCGTAATCTGAAATTATTATTTATTGTTGATTTTAGAACTGCACCCGTTGGGACTACCAATAGAAATTCGTATGAACTATTATTTTTATGTTTACTGTTAGATTAAAACCTGTAAGTATATTTGCTTTGTTCAATACAAAAGATGCAAACCAATAAAGAAATGAACCGAAAAACAAAATGTTAACAATATTTGTGATCATTCGTATAGTTTGAGGTATATAGAGAATGACAATATTTATAATTAAATTACATTCATGAAGATATTTATGATACAAAGCTTGGTTTGCCCATTCTTTTCTTTTTCTGGCTCTTCTTTTTAGTTGAAAAAGGAATGTTCTTTAATATTTCGGTTGGGGGGAGAGATTGAAAGTTATTCTTCGTGGCCAGTGCAGTGCCATGAATGTTTTTGAAACCTATTATGTTTGACTTCCTTGGTAATCAACTCGTAATTAATAGCAATTATTATTAACTCGGGCGATATGCGCCACTCGACTACGGCTCGTAACGTAAACGCCGCCCTGCGTTCATATTGGCTATAATCAATTATTGCTCGTTGAATATTATATATACCTACTATTATTCTATTGTCAATATTTAAGTACCTTTTTATTACTAAGGTACTTTGTTTCATATGTGGTCGATTCCAAGAATAACAGAGGATGCTATTGGATTCTGTAGTTTGTTAGCTCATTATTTTGAGTGTGAATCTAATTATTTAGAAGTACCTTTTATGTTTTTCCAACGGAACTTATCTATAACATCCCATCTCTATAGTTTACACCTGATATCGCTTTTAGCAATAAAAGAATAACAAAACGAATTACGTTAGGATTTGCTGAACAGACTATTATTTATATATATGGGAATCATGTTATCAAATCATTCGAGACTTCATTATTTATAGCACATAGATACAGGATATGTCAGCTTCGAAACTCCTATAGATATATCAAGCCTTATACCAAGTCTTTCGAATAATTAAACGGTCTCGATTCTTAGCAACCGGTCCCATAAATTTGGATCACCCTAACCAATAGCCAGAATCACAATCGAGTGCCAAGAAATATGATGACGTTATCAAAATGTTCAAAGGGCACGTGAGATGTATTGGATTCGGATATTATAGGCCATTACCTGTTGCTAATAAAATTCATATGAATACTGTTTTTGATAAATAACAATATGTGCAGATAGTTTGCGTTCAATACTGAACTTTGTTTTGTAATAATTTTAGCTTCAATGCATTTCCGTGAAACCACAGTAATTATTTTATCATGATAGATACTCTATCTGTCTAAGAATGCTATCAAGGAAGTTTTATAAAAGAACCCAAATAATGAAGGTATATTAGATGCGAGAGATTTATAATATAAGTATTATTTATCTACCCCCTACATAGAAAATACAATTTTGCTCATTCATTTCAGGGAATTATTATCTGTATATATCAACTCTATATATCAAATGTATATGTTATAAAACATCTTCTTTTAATTTAATTTACCAGAATTAAATGACCTCTCATCCAAGAGATGTATACTGATTCAGGTCGTGGATAAGTGAATAGATGGTTAGTTAGCGGCTCTCATAGCACTTGGGTACCCTTAGATATATCACCTTAGATAGAGAAGTCACAGCTTGACAATTACTGACTTGATCTATCTCTACTTTGAATTGATATTTAAAAAATAAATATTTGGACGCCAGGCCAGCAGTACTGGTGGAATAAGGCAGACCGCAGATATGCCCAGACAATGATTATCAGCTGTAACTTCTGTACATCAGATTTTTACTTAGTGATTTTTAAAACAATATAAATACACTACAAATAAATATATATACACTACCGGCCAAAAAAACGAGCCATGCCTTATAGCTTTCCCGCCCCCGAAATCTAGTATTGTAAATTGGGCTCCACTTGAGATTTAATCTGAGTACTGACTACTTACATTCCAACTTGATGTGAATTTTCTGCGATTGAAACCGCACATAGCAATTTATTATGCTATGATTTTAACGCTATTGTACTTAAACCCACAAACAATGCAATTAATTATAATATAATATAGTGTAATAAATAAAATCAATATAATAAGGTTAATATTATTTGAATTTTAAAGAAACCAAAAGGTTATTACCTATTAAAAGGTTAATATAATTAACAACTCAAAATCAAAAACAAGTAGGTATTACAAACAAGAAAAAATAATTATGTTCACTTAATATTTAGTCATTGCACCATTGTTTTCAATTACTACATTTAGCTTTCGAGGAATTGAAGTCGATAGCGTTAGACACAAAGCTTGCGTAACTACCTCTTTCCATGCCTCCTCTATAGCGACCCATAGTTCTTCTGCGTTCTGAGGATGAAAGTTCTCATTATAAATTTTCTTCACAAGAAGTCCGCAAACATTTTCTATGGGATTAAGATCCGGGGTATAAGCAGGCCACTCTAGGGTGATGATTTTGTTTTCGGCTAACCAAGTTCTTATTGTATTGTCTGATTGAACAGAGCTCTTATCGTGTTGGAAAACAAAATTTTCGCCATACATTCAATTTACTGAAGGCATCATAACATTTTCAAGAATCCACCTGTAAGCAAATTGGCCTAATCTTTCGCCAATTCTCCAACATACACCTGGTCCGGGATGGCTTATCTAAGCCCAGACGTTTATCGCAAATCTTGCACTTCTGTTGGGTCTGACAAAACTCATTATACCGTGAATTAGGTGGTCTGTACACTTTTATACTGCCATAATGGCATGATTGAAACGATTTTTCGTCACTAAAAATTACATTATGTTAGAACTCTTCCGATTGTCGCAATTTAAAATGAGCGTATTCGAGGCGTGCATCTGTATGACGATCCCCCAGTAAAAACTTTTTTGCAGCGGAATAATTCTTCAATTCCGACTCGTTGATTCTTCTTCGAATGGTCCTCTTCGAAGCTGGAAACTGTCTTTGCAATCCTAGCTGTATCAAAAAGATTATTTCGCAAGTGATCCACAAGCAAAACATCCTGCTGTGCAATTGTTCCCAAGGGCGGCCACTTCCTCTTTGTCTTTTCACTCCGTTTTCCAGTCTCCATCTCTTTATAATTCTTTCCCGTTCCTGAAGCAATATTTAAATTTAAACTTGCCTGTCGAATCGAATACCCATTTTCGACCAAAGCTACCAATTTCTATTTTTCACCTGTATGTAAATGGGGTGGCATGATATTTAAGATATTTTTACTAAAGTAAAGTAGGTATTTGAAAAAAGGCAAAAATTTACACTAAATTTTAAATTTATTTAAACTTTAAATGTCATAAATTTAAACTTTAAATTTATGACATTAAATAATAAATCAATGTCATAAATTCTATAACTGTCATCAAATAAACTTTGATTACACGATAACAATTTTATTTTAGTGGCTCGTTTCTTTTTGGCCGGCAGCGCACCAGTGGATGGTTTACAGATAACTTAAAAATAACTAAAATTTACAATTACTAAGGGCTTTAGAAATTACTCTAGAATGCCAGTTTAAAGTAAATATAAAAATTAGCCTGAAGAGCTCCAAGTTAACACAATAAAAAATAAAAAGGCTCTTGACTCTTGACAGGAAGATGAAAAATTTAACATTTACAATGAAGTGACTTGGTAAAATTGGGAAAAGTTAAAATGTGACGTAAGACCTGGTAATTCCTGTGCCAATAAAAATATACAGGGTAGACTCCTTTCCTGGTAGACTCTGGAGATCCCCTCGTAGAATGTGGATTTCTAGGATGCAGCTACTTCTGCCAATTCAGAGGTCCAGCGTAACTGGGACGTATCCTCAACGGCCGATATGTAACAACAACGGATGAAATATTTCCACTACGGGAGGAGATGTCTCCGTGTCTAGTTTTCAGGACTTCAGGCAAGGATGGTCTGCCAAGCTTAATCACCAGAAGAATTGTTTTCGATCATTTCATCAATGTATAGAAGAAACAAAAATTACCAGTATCAGGTTTACCTTTACAATAAATTTGAAAAAAAACATGAAATTAAACATGAAAACGGGAAATAAATTTCCCGCTTGAGCAAGGTATCAAGAGTAAAATTTATAACTAAATATTATAAAATATTTATAAAAATTTATAAGTAAATTAATTAAGAATTCAAGAAATGAGCTGATCTTTCTTGGGGGTGTTAAAGGATAAGTTCTTTCACTGGAAAACTCTCTGGTAGGTAGACAAACTTGGTTTAGGATAACCTTCGGGCAATGACTGTAAATGTAAATTAGTACATTTTCGAAACTGACAGATTTCAGTGCAGATATTCTCTACTTGAACTGGCTCTACAATAATGGGTCTCCATTCTGGGGAATCTGTCTATGTGCTTTTCTATTTCAGAGAAAATTTGTATGTATCTTGCAATAATGGCCTCGGATTTTCGCCCTACTCTTTTGTCTAACTCTGCCAAACCAAGAGTGCTTGTCTTTTCCAGTGCAGTTCTCACTACACGATCGGAAATATCCAACCTGTTTATAAAGAAAATTTGGCAGACCGGAATATGGACATTGTTTATTGTAAAAAAATAACTAACTGTTTTTTTCTTGACTTTTGGCTTGGCATCCGTGATTTCAGTGTAATGTATAATAAAATAATAACCATTAAATATCTGACAGCTTTGAGAATCTTCCATTGTTGAGCAAAGGCGTCCTAGTTTTTTTGCATGTAGTGTCTTCCTTGAATCTCAGCTTTATTCTCCTAGATTCAACAGTTTTTCTTTTAAGAGATACATACTCTTGGCCTAAATTTCTAAGGCGCTTTGCAAGTTTTTGTTTGTTATGTTTTTTGTTCTTTCTTTGATTTGATTCTCCTTCCTTTCCACTTCCCTCCACTTGATGCTATTCAGGCTGTAAGTCCTTTTTAACACTGGCTATTTTTCAGTATACGTGGTGAATGGTATTCACAATGTGGGCTATCCATGAAGTGGTCGTAGCAAAAAAAATCAAGCCACGAAAACAAGAACTTCATATTTCTCCCCTGCATTAGTAATATTCACAGGTGGCTGTGAACGGAGGATCGGCATCCGAATCGTAAACAGGCTCCTCACTTATTTCATTCTCATTGTCAGGTTCCTCAGGAACTGCTATTTTCTGATTACTTAAAAAGTCACTTAATATTTTAGCCCTAATTTGGGCTAGAGGTACGTTGTCTGAAGCATTCGACATGGGGTCGACATTTGAAACGTTCACTTGGTTTGTAAACTCATTAGCAGTCAACGTCTAGCGCGCTCACTTCTTTCGTAGGTACAGGTACATGATCTAAATCATGTTCACCATAAATATTATGTCGAACTCCGTTAAGATCACTTTCCCACTGTACCACATCTTTTCGTAAAACATTTTTACTTGAGTTCCTTTTTACAATTTATCACGAAACATAAGTTCACTTGATGACACATTTTTTGTGCCATTCTGCCATAGTACAAGCATATCCATCAAAAAAGGTATTACTGTAATATCACCGTGAAAAAAAATGTTTTACTGCTCCACTCTACGGTTTCAACTAGACTAAATGCATAATATTGCCACAATATAAGGAACCCGGTCGATAATAATACAAATTCAAACTCGTCAAATTGAGATACGTCGGCGACATGCACAAATTTATTTAAAATATAAATCTCACAATCCGACCTAACTCGAGTTAGGTCAGTTTGTGAGATTTATAAGGTTCACTATTATGACATTCTCACCGACCAAATGATACGAGTTACGAGAAAAGTATACCAGATAGAGTTACGACACTTTGTGAGATGAAGGCTTTATATAGGATAAAAGTTTTTGTTCTTATCTCAAAATTAAGGTTTGTTGAAATACGTCACATTGTGAAATTACCGACGATATGTGTTATTGAAAATCTGCAAGAATTTTTTTCCAAGAACTGAATGAAAAGTTATTCAGTTTTTATACTTTCATATCAGATCTGGTAATGATTTATAATATCACAATTACTACAGATATATAGTCAACTGTTGTGTTTATGTAAATTCTACTATTTAGTATCAAACGAGACTTGCTGAAGTTTCTAGAATCAACTGAAAAGTTGATTCTAGTTATATAAAATTAGCCAATAACAGCAAACAAACAAAACACAAAGGTAAATGTGTGGAAATTATTAAACCATTTAGTTAAGTGTTTGTTCAGTGCCGACTTTGACTCGCTAATGACTGAAGAGCTTCGGTTACATCAGTCAGAGAAGCTTTGAGAGTGTCCTGAAAGACCAGTCATCATTTGTTTCTTATTTGACCCGAATCGCAGCAGTTGATGCCTCTCGATGGACTGGGTCAGAGCTGGAATAGACAAAGGCGCCAACGCCATCGAGAGACGAATTGTGGTCGAAATCTCGCTGGCCACAAATTACTGTACCAGGGGTTCCCAAATCGAGAAATTTCGTTGACATGGCTATTATAGAAATGTTGCAAAGGAATTTCGAGTTTCTTACACTTAAAATAAACACGTTGGTATATTATCCATATTTTGGAGATCATTTATAACTGTGAAATAAAAAAAATGATTATACTATCACACCTACAAATAAATTTATCATTACAAATAATATATATTACAAATAATTTAAAATCATTTATCGTACAAATAAATTTATCATGGTAATCTGAATTATAGAGGCTGATTCTATCGACAAGTTAATAACTGGTACAGATTTTTGTATTTAACGACCGCAGTTATCTTTTTATTATCTTTTGTTATTATAATCGTCATCTTTTTGCAATAAAACAGAAATACTAAAATAATACTGCCAGAAATATTTTAAAAAATTGCGTGTGGGTGCAAGACCGCCCTTAATATAATGCATGTTAAGGGCTATGCGACACGCGACTCTAATGTGTCTGGTAGTAACTTTTAGTATTCCTTATATTACAAAAAGATAATAATTCACAACTCAAGTGGTAAAAAGTATGTCAATAGCGAATCCTCTTCATTTCATGACTTTTAGGAGCGCCCTCTTTAAAACGACCCGTAGGGAACTTTCTCATGGCCACATTCTTGTTCCTCATGTTCGATATAACAAGAATAACTTTTTCTGGCATGGAATCTTTCTCTGGAAAAGTTTTTTCTCTATCAAGTATTTGTTGCTGCATTTTTAACATATTTCGTGTCCTCAACTTTTTATAACAATATTACTGGTGACACTGGCTGATTACTGGCGCTTCTAAAAATTTCAATTTCATTGCACTTAAAAATCCATAAAATTTGAGATGTGACTATGATTTGTAATTATTATACTAATAATATCGAATTTGATAATCATGAGTTTATTTAGAAGTTTATTAAGTAAATTGTAATTTTGAAAAACGAGTAAGTTTTCAATTTTCATAAAGGTAATTTAGACACTTATTTTATTTTCATATTTAACTTCTACTCGTATAATTAAGCAAGAATATTTAACAGATTTAAGAGATAGTGAACACATTTGTAAAAAGGGATACTTTACATATTAGGTGGTACTTATCTACTAACTAATGAACTCCACTTTTCCCTTGAAATAAACAATAAATATTTCAAGGCACATTCCCTTTAAGACATTTTCGTTTATTTGTACAAGTAAATAACTTGCACTTGCAGTTATCTGTAATTTCTAGAACTCTTGGCTCTGCTTCCTTTAGTACAAAAACATTGTTATAGATATAGTAGCCAAAATATTGGGGTTGAATTTTACTAGCGCTTTTATAGATCGTGCATATAGCCCATTATATATCGCTTTTCTTCTCACGTTTGGATTTGTTATGGTTAATATTTTGATAATAATATTTTGATGTTTTGGTTTTGATTTTGATATAATATTTTGATGGAGAAAGCCACTTGTGGGATTTAAGACAGTTTGAGGCGGCCACTGTAGCACACATTTGTGCCCTGATATAAAGACGTTGTTGAGACGTAGTTGAGAAGTTTTCTCTTTTTGTAAGCCGTAGCAGACCTCTACTAGCAGGTATTCTACAGGATATATCAGAGAAAACCCCTTAGTAACATCGGTTTTATTTACTGGGATAAATAAATCTCTAGACGAGTAACCTTGGAGGCCTGAAGCCACAGACAAACTGCACTTCGATTCTCGGACAATCACGTTTTAGGGCTTGCGAGGCTTCTTTCATCCATCTGGGGATTTATTTACGGGTTCACCTATCTTACCGCTGCGAAGTATGGACTACGCTGCTACTTAACCAGATAAGCTTTAGAATTTTTTATTTTGTGTCTCTCTTTTATCACCGTACCATCTGTACGGGGTTGTACTGTATTATACTTCTAGGTTTAATTGTTTTATATATAATTAATTGTTAGCAATTGGGGACCTGATGGGTATGGATTTTATGAACAAAGATAGTTTCTACGAATTACCGCTGATGTAGATACCTCAGGGGTATTGGGTATTAATAGTCATTGTTGGCTACGGATAACTTTACCCTACTGTCAGGTTACATACCTTATGAAGCGAAATTAGAAAATATACTTGCCTTTGAAAATGTTATAAATATTAAAAGTTATTCAAAAGACAACGAAATAATGTTTATACTGCAGATTCCATTAGTCGAATCTATTACTTATCAATATTATCAACTATATCCTTTTCCAATTGAAAATAAAAATTCGTTTCAAATGATATTACTAAAAAATAACTATCTAGCTATAAGTGAACACAATTTCGTTCTTTCCAATGATATATATAAGGAAATATCAACCGAAAAGTTTATATGTAAAGATGTGAATCCTATAAAAAAATAATGATAATTCACCTTGAGAAGTTAACCGATTAATATTTTCAAAAAATATTACTAATTGCTACCCATTACCAGTAATTTTAGATGAATATCAAATTCAAAAAATTATAAACGAAAAATTAATTGCAATTGCACCTCAATCTTTAGTTGCTGTACAACAATGCAAGAATATTAGTGAAAAAAATGCAAAACCGCAGTCAGTTTTACAATTTGGAAATATATGCCCTCGCAATTTTTAGAGCTTTTCTTTTGACAATTCGAAATGAGAAACTCGCCGAATCGCATCCACTTAGGCAATATAGATACTGCTAATAAAATCCCACCATAAAGTTTTTAGCATTCTTCTGATAGGTATTGGCTAGTAATTGAATTATCATATGACATGGTACAAACTTATTATTTTGCATCCATATTTCTGTCAGTATAATAAGGGGAGTAGTACATTGATAATAGACAATGTCTGTATCTGTAGCATAGGTTAAAAATCGTTTATACCTGTTTTTAAAATGTTCAATAATAATTGAAAACAAGAAGAGAAATGAAAATATTGTTTATGTTCATTCATCTATTTCACGCTACATTTAATATGGCAATCGCAAAATTCAATTACGCACGATAGTGGTACAAAAGCATATCAGTTAAATATTCACATCACTATCATATCTCAAAATTATTATATGGATGTGGTATTATTACGTTTGATAAAAGTTTTTATTGTTTTATTTTATCAATACCCGCTAATGGTACCTAATGCAAATGCTGAAAATACTTAATACATTACCGTTGCATCTGGTATTTTCAATAGGTTTAAGATACTTGCGAAAGATGCAACATATGTGATTTTTTTAATTGAAATGGTCAAGAGTAATAAAATAGAAGTATACTCTTTATGTGTGATGTGGAAAATTAAACTTATATATATATGCGACGTATATATGCGACCTTTTGAGGGCCGCTGGACTCGGATAAGAAACAAAAATAAAGCTGGAAACGTGAGGGCAGAGAGAAGAAATCATACAGCAAATGCATAAACGAGGCCAGTTCCAACAAAATAGGGCCGCAACATATTTTTCAAGCAATTTTCTTTCGGCAGGCTATAATTACACCCCCCAAGCGCGTCTATAATTTGAACGGGGGACGCAGGGACGTACCTTTGATACTACTATGTCAATTACCCCATTGACAGAATGTTGGCTCTCATCACTCCGGTCGCGATGGTGTGAATTGTTGCTTTGAACCCGAGCAATCGACTGGAAATACTTTGCGTATGCTAATTTTCTAAATGAGATCTAGTTACAGGGAACATGTACGCGTCATAACGTCACAGCGGGGCAATTGTAGTAATTATTATCGAATTTGGAAATGATAATTACACCATATATGCATATAATTTTGTAGAATAAGTGATTCGTTAATTGCATGTCATGATAATCTTGTCAGATTATCTTTTGTTAATGGGCCTCTTTTTCAAATTCTGTTATACATATGTTTATATTTTAGTGTAGCTGCATAACATATTATAGAGTTCGCAATTGAAATATGAATTATCAGTTTGATCAACATTCATTACATGGTACGTTTTCACAGCGTCGTAGCTAGGGCAGGGCAACCGGGGCCCACGCCAGGGGCGCAAGCCTTGTGGGGCGCAAAATGGCAGCCCGACAAATCACGCTACTTGATCTACGCTAAGTTAATCCGACTGAAATGACACAGTATGTCCACGCCACTGGACCCGAGTCTGCGCTCGAGCCTCGAGTGGCATGAACCTTGTGACCTGGATTTCCCCGAAAGGCCTATGCGAAAGCGAGCAACGTTTTTAGAGGAATCGCGTATAAATATTATCAGTTATACTGGGAGAGTCGAGTAGTCGAGTCTTGTGTGTTTCATAACTTATAACTTTTAGACAAATCCTTTTGTGGGCTGTGCTGTTTACGTTTTAGATTAGATCTTAACGCAGGTAAGAACATTTTATTGCTTTGTAATTAAAAGTACCTAATGTAAAAAAATGTTTCTTAAATTAGAATGCCACCAAAAAAGCCGTCAGGGTCGGAATTTAAGAAATTAAGAGAAGCGCGAAAAGAAAGTGAACAAAAATTGTCAAATAGATTATTCGGCTGGATATCCAACTCGAGTAATTTAGCTGTTGTAAATGAAGGTTCCGGATCTGCGTCTTCGTCTATGGAACTAGATTTAAATGTTAATGTTACTGACAATAATGACACTTTAACAATCACATCGACTTATGGAAATGAAAGTGATTTTACCCAAGAATCCCAAGATATACAAAGAGACTGTTCACTAGCCGCGGAAGCAGAAGGAGGTACGTTTTAAAGAAATTTTTGAATTTAAGATCAACATTTTCTGCAAAAAAGAAATAATTTTTTTCTTTGTACGGCTATTTTAGAAAATCAGTATTTATGCATATATTATTTATGCAGTATTTATGTATATAAAAATAACGTTTGTTTTTAGAAGATCCTTCCTTTTAACCAATTTTTTTCTTTCCATCAGGGACCTCTGAAGAACAAAATACTAGTCATTTATCCGCCTTAGCTTCTGTAATAAATTATAACGATCCAAAGTCGTGGCCTAATATAGATGATAAGCTTAGGTGTTGCCTAGTTGAAAAAGGTCCAAGTCAAGGAAAAGACTGCGATTTCAGGTTATCCGTAAAAGACGACGGACGTATTTTTACTGCCGAATGGTTTAAGAAAACCCTGCCAAATAATGAAAAAGTAGACCGAACATGGTTGATTTACAGTGAAAAAAATTAAGCACTATTTTGTTTCCCGTGTTTACTGTTTACGAAAAAACCGTCCATTTTTTCAAGTGCAAAACAGGGTTTTTGTGATTGGAAACACTTAAACCCAAGAGTCGGTGAACACGAGAATTCTATAGAACATCGAAAATGCTTTGTATCATGGAAAGAATTGGAAATTCGTCTAAAGAAAGGGGTAGCGATAAACGATGATATGGAACGTATAATTTTAACGGAAAGAGAAAAGTGGAGATACTTTCTGAAGGTAATTTTGGACGTCATATTATTTTGTGCAAAGAACAACTTAGCTCTTAGGGGTAAAATTGAACAGATTGGTCATCGGAAATCGGGAATTTTTTTAAGTGCACTGGAATTATTAAGTAAATACAATACTCAAGTTGCCGCACATATTTCGTCTATTACTAAAGGTTCTGTTTCGTATTTGTCCCCTAGTAGTCAAAATGAGTTTATTAAGTTGCTAGGATCTAGTGTTAAGGACACCATTATTTCAAAAATTAAAAAAGCGAAGTACTACTCTATATCGTTCGACTGCACTCCGGACGTCGCCCACACGGCTCAAATAATACGATATGTGCTAATTGAGGACGGTAAATGTTCAGTTGAAGAAAGTTTCATCGATTTTATTCAAACAAATAAAAAAACTGGAAGTGGTCTTGCAGATGAAATTATGACAAAAATAAAGAATGATGGCTTACAACTATCAGATTGCCGGGGGCAAGCCTACGATAATGGTGCCAACATGGCTGGCATATATCGTGGAGTACAAGCACTAATTTTGCAACAGAACGAGTATGCAACATTTTTACCATGTGCAGCTCATTCTTTAAATCTAATTGGGGTGCATGCAGCTCTTGTAACATCAGAAATGGTAACATTATTTGGCACGTTGCAACATATATTTACTTTCTTTTCGGGGTTAACACAATGTTGGGAAGTTTTGTCAAATTTGAAGTTGACTCTAAAAGGTCATTCTGAAACCAGATGGTCATCAAAGTATCAGTCAGTTAACTGCTTGATTTCTCAATTACCAGAAGTCGTAAAAGCCCTACATGTGATTTCTGAAGGAACAGATGAAATAACCTATTCCACAGACTCTGTGTCTTCTGCTAAGAATTTGATAAAACTAATTGATTTTCAATTCATTTGTCTGTTAAGTGTGTGGAATCAAATTCTTAGTAATATCGACAAGGTAAACAGCATTTTACAATATAAAACACAGTCAATCGAAAGGGCAGCTAAACATATTGATGGTCTCCTTCAGTATTTAAAAATTTTTAGAGAAAATGGAATTGACAAAGCTATAGATGCCGCAAAGGATCTCTGCCAGCAGATTAATATAACACAAGAATTTCCAGAAAAAAGAAAACGGAAAATAAAAAAAATTTTCGATGAGAAGGCCGATGATGAAGCTCAGTGTTTTACAGACTTGAAGAAATTTAAAATCCAACTGTATAAGGTTCTTGATACGTTAATTTCGCAGATGGAGTGGAGATTTGAGACTTTGTCACACGTAGCCTCGGATTTTAGTTTTCTAACAGGACTCTCGCTTTTTGAAAAACCTACTGAATGCCTTAAAGAGGCAGCAGCTGATTTGGCACTAAAATATAAAGATGATCTTGACGCAAACGAGCTAAGCTTGGAGATCGAGAGTTTTAAATATCAAGCTTGTTCTTTAATACCCAACCTAAAAGAGGCTAACTTAATAACTGTGTTAAATTTTATGCATGAATATGGCTTATCGTCTAATTATCCCAATTTAGAAATATGTCTCCGTTTAGCACTAACGTTACCGGTTACCTCCGCGTCTTGCGAGAGATCTTTTAGCAAGCTGAAACTTGTAAAACGTACTTAAGATCGCAAATAGGGCAAGAGCGTTTGACAAATTTAGCCATAATGTCCATAGAGTATGAAACGGCAGAAACAACTAATTACGATGACATTATAGAAAAATTTGCTATGGAAAAGTCAAGAAAAGTTGCATTCTAGTTTTCTTGACTTTTCCATAGCAAATTTATTTTTTTTTCTTTCTACATTGTTTTATTTTATTTCTACATTGCGGTTATTTTTAAAAAGTGATTGATGTTTGCTTTTAACAGTTTGACTGTAATTTAACTGTAATTGACTGTTTTAACTTTTGTAATAAATATATGTGCAATAAAAGAGATTTAATCAAATATATACAGGGCGAGTCGTGAGGAACTTTACAAACTTCTACCAGTTTTATCCCATATAGACTTCATTGAGTGGACTCTTAGGAATATCTAAATTTTGAACACGTCACAGTGATGCTAGATATTATTTTATTAGGGAGGGGAGGTTCATTAGGGAGGGTGGGGGCGCAAAATTATGATGCTTGCCCTGGGCGCCATAGTTCCCAGCTACGACACTGCGTATTCACAGTGTACGTAACGAATGATACGTAGTAACAATAGTTACGTAGATAGTCCAAGCAGTGGGGGTTTCTATTCGCAAAAAGCAGGAAAGAACTGAAATTTGGTGTGATGGTAGACATAGGTCCCTTGATAGTACACCTGAATCTGCGACCTCGGGGAAATGTCGCTCGAGAGGTTGGGGGGATGACACCTCTGCGGCGCGACCCTTTTCGGGTTGTGGTAACTGCTATCGCAAAAAAGTTCAATTGAAATATGTAGAGAACAAAATTATGCACAATTTTGGTCCTTGTATTTTTCCTCTGCAACCAATAGTTTCCGCTCTACGGCGCGCCAAATTTCCGACGCGCGACGTTTCGAGAATTACTGTATTTTCATAGCAATGAATTGTCTAAAGCATAACTTAACATTATAGGGGATTGTTTTATGGAATTTGTATTTTGTTTTACCTTTTGCTCTCCTTGATACTTACTTTTTAATTATCCCATTGAACGCAGAGGTCATTATTATTTTTTCTGTCATAATTTTGTCAAAACTCATAAATTGTTTTGCATAACGGCCAACTAAAGTCACCGGCAACTGTTCGACAGTCTAAGATGTTGTATGTCAGACAGTGGCGTATTTAGGGGTGTCCAGGGGCTCTTGAGCCCCTGGTGTTCAGACTCCACCCGAAGAGAAATCATGAATGCGCCACTGATGTCAGAGGTATACCGTCCTACAATGTATACTTTAGCATGATAAAATACAGTAGATTGCATAATTATATTACATACCCAATGGGTGGTATGCATAAAATGAAGTAAATGTTAATACTTCGCGAAGTAGTAGTTGCTTCGAAGTATATTCTTCTATTATAAGTGCCTACTTCATTTCGGAAGCATATACTACAATAGCGTATTTTATACTACAACGCCATGCACATACTACTTTGGCGTAGTATCTATCTACTATTAATCTGAAGTATCTTAGTAGGGGCAGAGAGTCGAGACAGGTGAGTCGAGGTTTTTGAGTGAGAATTCACTCAAAAATCAAATACGCACGTTCCTGAGCATCTAGAGGTGCAGTTAAGGGTTGTTTTTTTTAATTTGCACGCATAAACTATAAAATATTTCAGTAATAATGAGTTATTCTGACTCTGAAATAGAACAAGAAATAGAAGAGGAAAGGAATTGACAGTTGTGCTTTGTTCTTCTTTTAGATCATAAAGTTTTATTTGATAAGAGTATGACGCCCAATATAAAAACTCTGAAGGATGAAGTACTTAAACAATTAACAGTTAAGTTCAACCTAACTATGAAAAAATAACTGAACATAAAAAAAGTGTTAAAAAAATGTAATAACATGAAAATAAAAATAAAAAAACGACAACAGGACAAGAAATAAAAAAATTAATTTGTCTGAGTGGAAACAAAGGTTCTACGATTTGTGGAAGGTGGAAATCAATCCGGTGTTACACAGAGTACCAGGGGCATCTCATACAAGTGTTAGCACTGAAGCTGTTATTGAGCCGATCACAGGTAAGAACAGCCTGTTATTTGGACACGTTAATAATAACAGTGATAGGTATGTCTTCATTTTTCAGCCAAAACATCCAGCTGTGCTAAAAAACGGAAAAAATTACATAGTAAAACAAACACGATGAATGAAGAAATGTCATTGGCACAAATACAAAACTTATGCCTAAAAAAACAAATTGACGCTGCCAAATTGAGTCTGCTGCTAGAGCCCAAGAGTCCGCTGCAAAAGCTCAAGAACTGGGCTGCTATTGCTTTAAAGAAATCTCCAAAAGGCGTCGATGTGTATATTCTTCTCTCATTTTACACTTTTCTAGCACGTATATTAATAAAAGCAGCCATGTTTTATCAGCTAAATCTTTATTTTGCGATCCGAGAAGTTCCCCAAACAGCAACTTCGCTTAAACTGAAGTAAATACTACTAGGCAGCGCATATTTGTTGGTTTTGTAGCAGATGCTACGAAATATGTAGTGTAGCAAACTGAGACGAGGTATGTACTTCTATGTACAATCGTACGTGAGAGCACCTACTACATGAGCTTAGTATACGTACTACACTGGCATAGTACTACACTGGCACTACTTTTTATGCCTACCACCCAATGGCTTGATCTTAACATTCACAGAATAATTAAAATCAAATGTAATAAATAATTTAAATAGAATAAATAAAATGTAAAGACAGACTAATAAATATGGAATGTAACAGAACCTTATATGCAAAATTCTTCTACAAAAATCATATGCTCCGCACGCTCTATTGAAAACAGTTCAGCGTCCACGCTGTGAACCAGATGTGGTTTCGCAATATATCTATTGGCCTATTCAAAGAAAACTCCAAGAAAACCTCCTCAAATGGGACAATAAATTGCAAGCACGAGATCGCTTTCTTTAGCACGTGTGTCATATAGTGGATGTCCAGCGCGGTCACGCCCTTCATTATCGACTGAGGCGATCTGCAGCCGATAGTCACTTCTTTGAATGGCGAGTGCTAAAGTCGTTAGTTCCGGATGACCACCATTCTTTGATTGGAATCGGATACTTCAGATATCTGGAATACGTGGAATATTGTCGGGGTTTAACGCATCTTTAGATGGTCAGGTATCTCTCCCCTTAGTTATACACACATAGGTATTGATTAATGATCTTTGCATTAATTGGTTGGGGCTGTTTCATTATCATAATATTGAAAATTACTTTTGTAAAATAACTTCGGTGTATTATATTTATGTAAGTTATAATCCAATTGAAAATAAAAAAAATGTAGGTAGATTTATCTTTGCTTTGTTCTTTGTTCAATTTATTTCTATGAAAATTCAATTAGATACATATTCCTTTGTTATTATTAACTGCTTCTATAAAATATCCGAAATTAATTTTACGATATATAAACGATAGGTTTTACGATATATAAACCATCCATTAACCAGATGATTGGGGGAGGACGTGACTTTGATTATAAGACGATCAAGTTAAATAACCTCAAACACGCAAAAAATGTATTTTTCAATAATCGTCAGAATATCTCCGACTTTTTTAGAGCAC